>JAVTVY010047684.1:0-22462 GCA_036873755.1 Hanleya hanleyi | reverse complement strand
TGGGAGGAATAGATGCCCAGTGGCAAGCGGATTTGGTGGATATGAGCGCCTTTGCCAAACACAACGATGGGAATCGGTATATCTTGACGTGCATCGATATCCTGTCGAAGTATGCGTGGTGGTACCCATCCGGACGAAAACGGGGGCGAATCTCATAGCGGCGTTCAAAGACATCTTCAAGACCGGGCGCAAACCTTTGTATTTGCAAACCGACGAAGGCACGGAATTCCTCAACAGACCGTTCCAACAGTTTCTGAAAGCCCAGAGGTGTTTTTCTTCCATACGTACAACGAGACCAAGGCTTCCGTGATGGAAAGGTTCAACAGGACATTCAAAGGCCGCATGTATAAATATTTCACCTATAAGAATACAAGGCGGTACATCGATGTTCTCCAGAAACTTGTGAGTGACTACAATCGAGCCTATCATCGGAGTATAGAGAGAGCCCCCATTACCGTGACCCAACGCAATGAAGCCCAAGTCCGGCGTGTCTTGTACCCCAGGCAATCGCAGCGAACGGCGAAGGCGGTGTTCAAGGTCGGGGACCCTGTACGGATCAGTAAATTCAAAGGTCAATTTGAGAAAAGTTATTTGCCCAACTGGAGCGATGAGCACTTCCTGATTAAACGGCGCCTACCCCGACAGCAGCGAGTCAATGAACTGGAAGATTTCAAGGGGAACCGTTGCTAGGGACGTTTTACGAGACGGAATTACAGCCTGTCGAAAAAAACAAAGCAAGACTACTACACGGTGGAGCAGATTTTGAAAACGGAATGTCGACGTGGTAAACTCTTTCATTTCGTCAAATGGCAAGGCTGACCCAGTTCCTTCATCACCACTACCGTCATCCTTCATTCTACGTTCGACCACGGTGCTATGGACAAACAGCAGCTGCCTCTGAACACAGCCTCTCCCAAAACGCGCAAAGCGCAAGTGGGCTTTGTGGTGATAGTGCTAACCCTGCTGAGTGTGTTGTACGGAGGTGTGTTTTGCGACGTAGCCTATGTCAGCACGCTACTTAACCAACTGAGAACACCAGCCATCAGTGAAACCAGTCTACAGATAGCACCAGTCACCTCCGTGATCGAAACGAGCCCAGTCATCACCACCACCACACCACGTGTACAAGCCACGTCGAGCTCCACACCAAGCTCCACACCTACACCAAGTACACCCACTACGTCTGAAAACCCACCGGATTGCATCCCTCACACTGAACAGACAACGACGACCGACGTTATACCCACCACCATCATCACTCACAGTGAACAGACAACGTCGACCGACGTTGTACCCACCACCACCACTCCAGTTCACTCGTACGAAATTTACAAGAGCGGGTTACCACGACAGCGCATACAGCTCGAACCATGGACCCTCGGTGGCAGCATCCCTTCACTTGCGTCATCGCAGGACCGACGGGCTCCGGCAAAACGCACTTCGTCAGGAAGCTCCTTCAACTCGCCGACAGCATGATCACCCCACCCATTGCCCGAGTGGTGTGGTGTTACGGAGAATGGCAGGAAGCGTATGCAGCAATGCCCCACATTACGTTCGTGGAAGGCCTACCCAACCTGGCCGATTTGGAACGCGAGACCTTGGTGGTTCTGGATGATCTCATGGCGGAGACGGATGCGCGGGTCACCCAACTCTTTACCAGAGGCAGCCATCATCGACGGCTCAGCATCATCTACCTTGTGCAGAATCTGTTCAGTAAAAACAAAGAACATAGGAACATCAGCTTAAATGCCCACTACCTGGTGGTCTTCAAAAACCCGGAGAGATACCACTCAACTGCTGCACCTGGCGAGACAGATGTATCTCGGCCGCACATCGTTTGCGTTGGAAGCCTTCAAAGATGCCACAACCCCTCATCACGGGTATATGCTCTTCGACCTCAAGCAAGCCACCCCCGACCACCTTCGACTACGGACCGGCATCTTTCCCGGAGAGGCCCACCACGTGTACATGCAAAAATAATGTAAACACACCCATAGTGGCTCCCCCAGCTGGAGTGTGTGTTTGATGATGGGGATAATAAAAAGAATGAATACCACAGCATGGTTGACTTTGTCTCTGTTCTCTGAGGTAGATAAAAAGGGCAGAGTTGTGGGTTCTGTCATTAGTTGTACACGATGTCTGCGCGGGTACGGAAGCACGCTCCCACGCTCCGTGTATTGAAGACGGCCCCACCCGAGTTGGTCCGAACCATTGTACGCGGTGCGGACCGTGACCTTGTACGCTGTCTGCGCGAGATCGGGTACAACCTGTTAAAAGGCAACGTTCCACTGACTCCGGCTCAAAAGACCAAGTTGGCCAAGCATAAGACAGGTCTCCGAACCTTAGTCCAGAAGCGGGTCCCTCAAACACAAAAGAAAAAGGTGTTACAGAAAGGCGGCTTTCTCGGAGCCATCTTAGCACCGTTGGCCGCTTCTGTGTTGGGTCCAGTATTGGGTGGACTCTTCGGCCGACAATGAACCACACGAAAAAAATGGTCCTCGTCGAACCTCGGTTGCTTCAAAACCTCCAATCGCCCTACCCTGTGCCACCTACGGTGAAGACCATAAACACCCTGGATGGAGAGATGCAACAGATCTTACAGAGACCGGGGTTAAGCGACAGTGAGAAAGTACAACGGTACAATGAGACGCTTCAACGGTACATGACGTTCATGGACCAATACAAAACCTTCTCTTCCCCACCACCACCACCACCACCACCACGTGACACACCGCCGACCTCAGCACCCCTCCAACAGCCGCCATTACCAGGGGTAGCACCCACAGCCCCACAATGGGTGGAAGACGAAGTGCTGAAGAGTGTACCTGCATCGTTCAAGAAACAAGCTGGCCTGGTATTACAACGGATGAAACAGAATCCTAACATGACTTGGAATGATAAAGGCGAACTACTGATACAGAATCAGGTGGTTCCCGGCACCCACATGACGGATTTAGTGAATGACCTGATGCGTAAACGCAGATCGCACACGGATCCTCGAGGATGGGAGGTCTTCGCTCAAGGCTTGAAAGACATGCATGTACCACAGGAATTGGTGGGGAACCCCCACCGCTGGGCCTGTATGCAGCGAACCCAGCAATCGCCGAGTGGCCCACTACCTTCTTGGGAATTCGAGAATCCGAATGGGAACCGGAGTCACCCCCCAAAACTCCACCACCGCAACGGGCACCTTCTTTTCAAACCTTTAAAAAAACACCCTTGATCAGGACACCCCACATCTCCAGAGCCGTGACACGTAGCAAGTCAACGCGACGAACACGGCGCCGGACACAACCGCCCAAGGCCTGGAACACCTATTAAAACCAACAGCAGCAGCAGGACAGCTCAGTCGCCATGTTTTACCTCACCCTACCAGTAACAGTTCGCTGGATGTGTTTCCTGACAACACCTTGGCCAAGTACGTCACCCAGTTACCGCAACCGTTGCATTTACCTGGACGCTGGGAATGTGGCCTCGTGGATATCCAATACCCTTACTCGTGGTACAACGTGCGAGCCAATGAAGTGTGGTACGACGTGACCTACGAAGGCAAAAACACCCGACTCACCCTCCCCGAAGGCCAATACGATACTCCCAAGGAGTTCATGGGTGGGCTGTCAAGACTGTTGCATTATAAGGCTCTACGGGAGATCACGAATACTTCAAAACCCATCAAAGCCTATCCCTTCAAGAATCACGTGAACTTCGATTACAACGCACACAACGACAAGGCAGAGCTTATCGTCACCGCCAACGCGAGTGTCGTACTGAGTCATATCCTACAGCAAATGCTGGGCTTCGATCTACGGACGTTCGCTGGTCCCACCGCCCACCAAGACGAGATCCCGATGGATATGAAGTCGGGTATGTACGGACTCTACGTCTACTCGGACGTGGTGGACAGCCATATTGTGGGCGATATCAACACACCTCTGTTACGGGTGGTGCCCATTAAAAAGTTGTATGGAGATCAAGGCACCCACAGTTTCACCCACATGCTCTACCTGCCCCTACGACCAACCCACATCAACACGATCACGGTGGATATAAGAGATGACACGGGACGACCGGTGGCATTCGAACGCGGGAAAGTGATGCTGACACTTCATTTTCGACAAGCACGTGCTCCCCACTTTGTATAATGAAGGTGCCTTACGAGTGCGATGCACGCAGCTATATGGACTATTATGCCCAACAGGCCGGGGTGGCTTTCCGGTTTTTAGTGGTGCACGCATGCAACGTGGACATGGACTGGGGAACATACTCGGGAGCATCGTCAAAACGTTCCTGCCCTTGGTGACGCGTGGGGTGAAAGCAATCGGTAAACAAGCGGTACGCAGTGGACTGGAAGTGGCCGGTGATGTCTTGGGAGGCACGGCACCCAAAGAAGCCTTGAAACGGCGGGCCAAAGAAGGGGGAGGCGTCTTGGTGGCCAAAGCACAACGCACCGTAGGGAATAAAAGAGCTGCCCCACCGAGACCACGCACCAGTCGACGACCGACCCAGCGACGACGCACATCGAAGACCCGGGATATCTTCTCTTAAAACATGTCCTTGATCCACGCCGAGTCCTGCCCCTCCACCAACAGTGAATTTGATTTGTGGACCGTCCCGCCCACACAGACCAGTGCCGAACAATTATTATGGGTGGAGCATCTCCCGCTGTCCAGCATCAACGCAACAGGGCCCATCGAATTCACCATCAGTAATGCGGATACGGCCTATGTGGATTTAGCCCATACACACTTGTATGTGAAAGCCAAGATCGTCAATGGAGATGGCACCAGAATCGCCGACCAAGCAACGGTGGGCCCGACGAATCTCTGACTGCACTCGATGTTTCAACAGGTGGATATATTTCTCGGCGACAAACTCATCAGTGACTCGACCAACACGTACCCCTATCGAGCCTACATCGAGACGCTGTTGTCGCATGGACGAGAGGCTAAAAAATCTCAACTGACAGCCGCTGTATTCTACCAGGACAAAGCCGAGCACATGGGCGCAGAGAACGACAATACGGGATATAGCAAACGGAAGGCTTTGACCGCGAACGACGTCTCGGTGGATCTCATAGGTCGACTGCACGCAGACATGTTCATGCAAGACCGATACCTCTTGAACAAGATCCCCATCAAAATCCGACTGATACGGGCGCCTCCGACCTTCGCCTTGACGGCCACTAACGTAGAGGGGCATGCAGCTGACTGTAAGATTGTCATCGAAGACGCAGTCCTGTATGTCCGAAAAGTGAAACCGAATCCAGCCGTTCAATTGGGACACATGAAAGCCTTTGGAAACAAAACCAGCCCAGTACCCTATCCGACGTGTACAAACCAAAGTGTTCTCTGTTGTCTGCTTTGGAAATATGAGCGCCAACAAGAAAGCATATTCGCAGAACTACTAAAGCGATTGATCTGGCTGTGTGGAAAATACCAGTTTCAGCGGAGCTGCCAAGAGAACCCGTTTTTACTTTAAAGCATTTCGGAATCAGAATTTTGTGGCCCTGCATGTGTGAATGGACAACAGATTGCCAGCGGCCTCCTTCCACCCGAGAACTTTGGGCGCAGGAATTTCATTCGAGCCTATCAGAGCCTGTTTACAGCCACCGGTCAAATCAACCAGGACGAAGGGAATTTTATCAGTCGGGAGGACTACGGGAACGGATACACGTTGTTCTGTTTCGATCTGACCCCCACCTTAGAGAACGACCATCAGCTGGCCCTCGCCAAGCAAGGCAATTTACAGTTGGAAATCCACTTTGCACGAGCCCTCCGGAGCACCGTCAATGTGATCTGCTACGCCGAGTTTGACAACATCATTCAAGTGGACAAGGCGCGCAACGTGCTGTGTGACTTCTCCACCTAACATGAATACAGACCAGATAACCACCGTGCTGGAGAATGACCCAGAGACACGTATGATGTTTCAAGGGGTGTTCGGCCGAGATGTGTTTCCATTAGACCGGGTGTATCCTGCTGCTTACGTTCTCAACACGGACCCGATGGATCGGCCCGGTGAACATTGGGTGGCCGTGTATGACCCAGAGGCAGCAGGAGGCAGGCTTCCACTTTGACCCGTACGGCCTGCCACCCCTCCATCCCGATTTAACAGACTTCATGGATCAAGGCACAGAGACGTGGTGTTGGAACAGTCAAACGTTGCAAAGCCTGACCAGTAGCGTGTGCGGACAATATTGCTTGTTTTACCTGTACCATCGATGCCGGGGAAGACACTTATCTACCATCGTACAGACGTTTGACGAGTACCCCAAGGCCGAGGACCGCGATGTACTCGTATATGACTGGGCCGCCCATCATTTCAATGTACAAGCCCCGTTCTGGGCTTAAGTTCTTTCAATGTACACAAGCCCGCTGTTCTGGGCTTAAGTTTACAAACCCCCTGTTCTGGGCTTCAGTTCTTTCAATGTACAAGCCCCCTGTTCTGGGCTTCAGTTCTTTCAATGTACAAGCCCCTTGTTCTGGGCTTCCATTTTCACGTGGTTGTTCTCACGTTGTTGTTGTTACTGAATAAAAAAACAAAATGAGATCTCACCAAAAAACTCTGTCTTGTGTGTTTTATTCATAATGCATAAATGCCCAATGTGGAGATTCAGTCAAACTGAAATCAGTGGTGTAGGATGGGGCCAAAATGTAACCCATCAATGTTAGAATGCAAGAGCACTATAGTAAAGTAGAGAGCCAATGAAATCAGCCCACAGACCAAGTACGTGTTTTGGTCTAGGTTTGGAGCGGGCATTTCATTGAGGTGCGCGCACTGCCGGTGATGGTGCGCACTTCCGGAGAACGCGCGCGCGCGCGCTGCGGCATTACATCATCCCCGCGCGCGCTGCGGGCGGAGGACCCGCGCGCGCGCGCGCGCGCTGCGGCCGTGCCGGGGCGGGCCTGGGCCGGACCGGGGCCGAGAAAGTTGGCGGTCGTGTTTGAGCATTCACCCAAACCGGAAGTGACGTCATGCAGACCCACCAAACCACGTAAATGTTAGTCCAGGTGGATGCTCCCCCACCTAGGATTCACATGGATACCGCACTCGACCCAATAGGCCCATGAGGGGGTCGCCTAGACCCAAAAACGCCTGTGTCCATACTACGGCCAGGCTGCGCATGCGCAGAATGACCCTATGTCAATCCCACACCCACCCCGTCGGATATTCCCTCACATAGGCTTCACATGGATACGTCACTCTATCCCATCGACCCAATAGGGGCCTACCTAAACCCAAACACACCCACACACACACCCAAAAATGCCTGCTTTCTATACTACGGCCAGGCTGCGCATGCGCAGAGTATTGACAACGTACGAACCATTAGTGTAGTCAAGTGCTCCTGCATGAGAGCTTCAAAATAATACCTCATACGACAGCATTGGACTACCAGGGACTCACCTAGACTCCAACATGTCCACCCCGTATGGATTTATACATACATTGGGCTTATATCCCATTATATGGGTCTATATGGGTCTATATGGGTCTCGGTGACTTTTTTCAAAAATTTCACCGTTTCGTGCCGGGACACTTCCTATCGTGTTCTAAATGACGAGACTAAGAAAACAAATCCAAACAACCCTACCGCAAATGTCGAGAGGTAGGTTTCCCAGTGGGACAAACATCGGTCCTATACCCCAGTATGGGCCTATATGGGTCTATATGGTTCTCGGTGACATTTTTCAAAAATTTCACCGATTCGCTCCGGGACACTTCCTATCGTGTTCTAAATGACGAGACTAAGAAAACAAATCCAAACAACCCTACCGCAAATGTATAGAAGTAGGTTTCCCAGTGGGACAAACATCGGTCCTATACCCCTAGTATGGGACTATATGGGTCTATATGGGTCTCGGTGACTTTTTTCAAAAATTTCACCGATTCGCTCCGGGACACTTCCTATCATGTTCTAAATGACGAGACTAAGAAAACGAGACCCCACAACCTATACCGCAAATGTCGAGAAGTAGGTTTCCCAGGATGGTCCTGTACCCCCCATACCCCATATAGGCATTTTCCCGTTATTTAGGATAAAGTCCGTGTTCCGTATTTTTTCAGGAAAATTTTTACATACATCCACCCTGGAACTAGGGGGATATAACTCTATTGATAGGCAAGCCCCGTTAAGCCCGGCGACCTATATACCCCCCATACCCCATATAGGCATTTTCCCGGATTGTTCGATAAAGTCCGTGTTCCGTTTTTTTTTTCAGGAAAAATTTTACATGCACCCACCCATGACTGGATGCCCCTTCACATAGGCTTCACTTTGATACCTCACTCGAGTCCATCGGCCCATTAGGGGCTGCCCTAAATCCCAAAACGTCTATTTCCATACCCTTTTCTCACAATTCCCTGTCTGCGCATGCGCAGAATGGTGACAACGCTCGAGCCGCTAGTCCAGTCAGATGCCCCTTCATGAATGCTTCACATTGATACCTCATACGCCTCCATCGACCCACTAGGGATTCCCCTAGCTCCAAAACGTCTATTTCCATACCCTTTGGCCATCGCGCATGCGCAGAATGCCGATATTTCAACCCCACACCCAGCCCATCAGATGCCCCTTGACGAATGCTTCACTTTGATACCTCACTCGACCCCATCGGACCATGCAGCGTATTTCCAGTCTGGGGACTACTTTTTCTCCGCGGAAGCTTTTTCCCGCGACCGCATTACCGCCAGGACCGCATCACCGCGGAGGAATGAATTCCCTGCAGCAATTGGAACTCTCCTGTGTTGGAGGTAGCTTTTTGGTCAGAGGTCAAAATACTCGCTTCTGATTGGCTGTGTGACCTCCCCCAATATGCAAATTTTTGTGGTCAAGTTGAGGGCTCCGGGGTTTTATATACTACTCAAGCGGATGGGGGGGGGGAGGTGGGGGGGTTGGAGTCCCCCCAGGCCAAGTAGAGTTAATAGATCCATATGGCATTGTTTCTCGTCGCCTGGACCATCTCCCACTCTTTCACCAAAATCCCAGGAATTTGATAACAGTCAACTGAATCAGGAATTATTCTCTAAAACACAGAGGAGTTGAGCGAAAGTGCTTGTCAAGAAAAAGTGAGATGCCAATCTTGGTGTGAAATTCCTATAGAGTTGTGCTGTTGAACTGCAAAAGAAAAAAATTAATGACCTGGCGCGCGGTTTGGTGATGATTTGGTCCCATGATGTGCGGTTTGTAGCGCCCAAAATGAAATATCACAAAGAAAAGTTTGCTTGTTTTTTTCTTTCAGCGAGCTCAAAATATATCATCTTGTCTGAGTAGTTTCCAGCCCCTGTGTCTTAGGGTGTTTTCAATACCAGCATCTTGAAGTAGTGGATTTGTGCAAAATCGTCTGGAACAAGATGAATGATGGTTTCGCCCTGTAGACATATGAAGCCAGTCCAGATCAGTTTTGGGGCAACAAATAACCGTTAGCACGACCAATATTTCGGAGTAATGTTTATCTTGGTTCTGGATAGGCTTCAGAGGATGTCGTTGTCTCATCGGAACAGATGATTTTGCACAAATTCACTACTTCTAGATACTCTTATAGTAGAGCAATATGGTGAAAATATTGTGCACTTCGAGGTAAAAGCACGAAACTTGGCATAGTAGTAGCCAATGATGACCCGATCAATTTCTGATGAGGACCCACACACTTTTTTTCCAACATGGCCGCCAAATTCAAGATGGCCGCCATAATAATGGCCAAATACTGAAATTACCTTAGTTCATGGTTTGATTTGTGTCAGAAGCCTAAAACTTGGCATGATACTAGCTATTAGTGTCTCCGTCATTTTCCATTTAATGTTTCGGGGTGTTGACTACGACTTGAGGGATGTCCACGTCATCTGTGATGTCATTGATGACGTCATGAGTAGGAGTAGTAGCCACAGTGGGCATTTGGGGGTGTGAAGGACGGTGTCTGGGGTAGAGATGGTCCATCCGTGGTCCGAATGGGCCGTGTGGTGTGTCAACTTGTAGCTCTCTGCATGTAGACGACGAATGGTATGGTATTTGTTGAAAGTCGCATTGTGCTACGTATGCGCAGTTGGGTAGTAGTAACGGAATATGTCATTTTGGACGTGGGAAATGACATGTTTGGGCAATCAAGGCACCCATATTTTATCCAAATGGACCGGTTGGGGTATCCTAGTTAAGCTTTCGTGGGGTTGAGTCAGACTGGCGTGTTTTTGATTGGAAGTCGCGTCAATCCGGGCATGGGCAGTTGAGGTGTAGGAAGTAAAGTGGTCATTCTGGAGGTACGCATGGGTATATTTGAGCGATTGAGGGACCATTCTTGGTCCGAATGCGTCGTGTGAGGTGTCAAAGTGAAGCCCTCGGTTTGTAGACCACGACTTGAGAGATGTTCACGTCGTCTGTGACGTCATCGGTGAGGTCATCAGTAGGAGAAGTAGCCAAAGTGGGCATTTTGGGTGTGTGACGGGAGGTTTTTGGGGTAGAGATGGACCATCCGTGGTCCGAATGGACCGTGTTGGGTGTCATCCTGTAGCTGTCTGCATGTAGACAACGAATGGTATGGTTTTTGTTGGAAGTCGTATTGCGCTACGCATGCTCAGTTGGGCAGTAGTAACATCAAGATGTCATTCAGGGCGTGCGTGGGAGTGTGTTTGAGCGGTTGAAAGACCAATCTTGGTCCGAATGCATCGTATGAGGTGTCATTGTGAAGTCCTTGGTGTGTAGACCACGACTTGAGGGATGTCCACGTCATCTGTGACATCATTGGTGATGTCATTAATAGGAGTAGTATCCAAAATGGGCATTTTGGGCGTGTGAAGGAAGGTGTTTGGGGTAGAGAAATTGCCCGTGAGGCGTGCCCAACCCTCATCTTACGGCATGGACGTACTAACGATGGTGAGCGAGTGAGTGCGCGCGCGCGCGTGTGTGTGTGTGTGTGTGTGCGTGTATGTGTGTGTGTGTGAACATCGTGCTTAGTTAGCCGTTTCTCTTTCGGAAGACATGGAGACTCTGAAGAGCCGTTCTTTTCTGTCGCTGGAAGACAGAACTGTCATAGCCACATCGTCAGGGTCAATAGAACAAAGACCTTTGCGAGGTCCACGAGCTGTCGCTGGTTCCGGCGTGAGCGCTCGTGGTCCATAGCCCGAGCATCAAGGATGGCTTTCATAGTCCAGTATAGTGGTGAGTGATAGCACACCTCGCCATGGAGTCGAGGACCGCTTCTGTGAACTCTTCCGGGATCTGGCATCACCCCTCGTTGTCGTCGCCATCTGCAAACATGGACCGAACTACTGCTCGGTAACCCATGAGTGAGTGAACCATGGTCACATGCTGTAAAATGCGAGTGGCATAGGGATGGGTCTCTGTCATGGCTCTGCAACAGTTGGAATGGGGGTGTGGGATCCAGAGGGACGTGTTTTATAGGCGATATCATACATGTGCGCTTATACGTACATGTAGCTCTACGAGTTCGTGATAAGTACTATTCTGATTTGTTAGTCAAATAGGAGAACAACAACAACAAGGATTACAGGTCAATCATTTTATTATACCCTCCATCAGAGCACACCCACGCTGGGTGAGCCGCTATGGGTGTGTTTACTATTCACTTATGTTATTGTCCGTGTCTTGGCCGCATAGTCAGCTGCTCTTCTCAAATCAGAAGTTAATTGTGCTGATCTCAGACGGCTCTTGTTCAATCAGAAGCCGATCATGAGAATAAGTATTAGTATAAGTCATGGATGGAACACAAAATGGAACACAAACTGTGGATGTCTTTCGGATTGATGGGGCTCAACTGACTGTGGAGTCTGAAGACTCGACCGCAATGCTTGCATTTATGACTGGGTGCTCTTTGGACCGAACGTTGATGTCACCGTAAATTATCCTTACGACTAAATGACTTCTTGCAGATCGAACATGTATACTCGCCAATAGGATCTTGAAAAGTAGACTCAAGGATGGAGTCAAACGCCACGGCTTCCTCAACCCTCAAGCGTGCATGTCCATGGATTACACTTTGGTGAGATCTCAACTGACTGTGTAGTCTGAAGTGGTGTCCACAGTCCCCACATTTGATGCCTGGATTTCTCATGACGAAACCGTTCATGGCGCTGTAAACTATCCAGGCGATTAAATGTATCCCCGCAGGTCTCGCATGTGTACTGGGCAGTAGCATCGTGGATGGTAGACTCATGGCGTTGTAAGTCGTGCAAGCGTGTAAAGGACTTGAAGCAAGTGGCACACGAGAACATCGTGGCGTAAGTCCTTGAACGAATGACTGCCGAAAGAGTCAGAACGTTTGCTTTGATGGTGCGCTAGCTGGCGATCTCTTTTTAGCACAACCGGTTTTGACGAAAATTCCGGTATACCGCCACTTTCATAAACCTTTCCTACAAAAAAACTCCTCTACGTTGTTCTCGCCACCAATCGCAACATCGCCGTCCTGCCTGTCCGCACTTGAATCGTGTGTGTGTGTGTGTGTGTGTGGGTGTGTGTGCGGGCGTGTGTGTACACGTATAAACCGTAAGATGAGGACCAAAGCTTGAATTCTTACTATGTTTCCGAGGACCGACGTTGCTCCAAGATCCAGAAAGCGGTCCTTGGACTGTTTTTTTTCATATTAAAATGCGTTTCTTTTGGCAGTCGTCTTGAATACGACTGTCATTTTACCGTGAAAGATAAAGTTTATTCGTAGCAGGAATTATTTGCTTGGCTTCAGCACAATACATTAAGTGCACAATACAGACATAATCCTTTACGCATTATATGATGATTTACCACCAATTTGACCATTATCATGGCCGCCATTTTGAATTTGGCGGCCACCTTGGAAAATAGTTTTACAGATCTTTCTTGAAAACGGACAAGAGCATTAATAACAAGCATCGCTGCAAGTTTCATGACCTCGACTAAAACAATAAACAGTATTATTATCATATTGCTGTATTTGACCATTATATTGGCTGCCAGCTTGAATTTGGCGGCCATATTGGAAAAAAATGAGTGGGTCCTTATCAGAAAATGGTCAGGAATCTTTGGCTACTATCATGCCAAGTTTCATGCTTTTACCTCGAAGTGCACAATTCGGCTAGTTTTGTGCATGATATTGCTCCACTATTATTGAAACACCCGGAGACCAAGGGCACGAAAATACTCAGACTAATCGATAAGATAATATGCTTTAAGCTACCGGTAAACAAATAATCGTTCGTGGATGATATTTTATTTTGGCACTCCAGACCATCATGGGGTGAAAACTTCATTAAACCACGCCAGGTCCTTTGGGGCAAAGGTCATTAGGTCCGTCGTGACATCGATCTGGGCTCTGCCCTGTCAAACAATGCTGAAAGACTATTCTGTGAAGTCATATGACGCAGTCAGTATGTCGGCACCTCTTCCCACTTCCCTTATATGTGTTGTAATTGAGAGGGCTCTCCCCCTGTATTAAAAGACCACACTGGCTTATTAAAGGCATATGTACTGCTCGCTTATGCCATCGATGTATAGCTGAAATATTGCTGAACGTTGCGTTCAGCAACCCTTAATTCTCCCTCTTTCTCGCTTACGAAAGGTGATCTTTTGACCATGCAAACAAAAGAACTCTGCATTGATAAATCTTCAGCTATCCTCCTTTGATCATAGCCAGGCACATGAGGTATTCTACAGGGAAGTGTCTTGGGACCAATATTATTTATTCATTTTGCGAACGATATGCCAGAGTTAGTCCGCTTTACCATCAAGTTTTTCGGAGATGATGTGAAGATATTTCACTGTGAAATGTGGAAGATCGTGAAATATATTACATGAAGATATTAACCGCCTCGAAAGATGGACTGATGCATGGCTGTTGGGGTTCAGTACTATCAAGTGTAAAGTAATACTCACTGGCGTTCGTAATGAAGGTTATAACCTGTAAATCTGAAGAAGACAGAACTGGAGAAGAACCTCTGAATTCACGTGTACAACAATTGGACCTTGTATCTTTAGATGGGTAAATGGCCCCAGGTCAGGTGCAATACAAAGTACCAAAATAAAATACTTCCATTACAAGAAATTGTTCAAATGGCATGAAGTACAATATTATATTATATACGCAGAAAAATTTGAAGGCACTGAGTCTCATGATTCTCGAGTAACAGGGACATGAAGTAGTGCATTCGTGTAAAATAGTTGATATTGAGGTGAAAACAATTGTTCTTTGTAAACACATGAAGATAAATGATAACCAGAACCAGATTTGGTCTACGACTACATATTGGAACAGCGAGTATGCTGTATAAAGCTGATTCTGGTTGTCTTTTATCTTCATATGTTTATAGAAAGAAATATGAGATGCTTTTGCCTCAAAATTGCACTTCTTCATGGCCCTGTTATTCGAGAATGATGAGACTCGGTGCCTTGAGACTTTTCTGAGTATACAATATAATATTATACTTCATGCCAACTGAACAATTTCTTGTATATGCAATATTTTATTTTTGGCAGTTCTACCGCACCTGTTCTGGGGCCATTTACCCACGCTAACATACTTGTACGTGGTCCTTTGATCATCACTGTGAAAAGCTGCAAATAAAGATAATAGAATCCTAGGGCTGATGGTCATACACATTTTCGGATAAAAATTTTCATTCCTGCATTTGTAAGCTTCGTTAGTTCGCCCTCATTCATTATATGGCCACGTGATATCTTCTCCACTATAGCGTGCAAGATCTATGGCGTTACGTTTCGTAACTTGTGCCTAATTCCGCTTAACCCAGGGCTAGGGACCGTATGAACCCTTGTACTTCAAGGTCCTCATGGTGTTGATATGAACCATCACAATCAAAGCGTGACTGAGATACATCATTCTCTAGATGACGACTTTACAACGATTATTATGGGTCAAGAATACTGATCAGGGATACGGATTTTATATTTTTGGAACATCACGATGTCTTGTCGGCATCATTGAAAACTGTTGACCGCTTCTCTCTTGTAGGAAACTAGCCTATGTTTATGTATACTATGATTGTTCTTTTGAATTTGGTGCTAATACTGGAATATGGAATAGGTCTTTGGATTATGGATGCGGATATTCTTTAATGGACGACGGCTGAATTATGAATGACGGACTAGACGCTTGTAATACACGAAAAGTTGCATTGTTCTGAAGAATGTGCAACGTCGTGCGACGAAACTTTTCCGTTATTGAAGAATTTGTCAAACGAGAAGCTCTTAAGGGACCTGGACCTCTCCAGTCTTCACTGCAGGCGTGCGTGTGGAGGCCTTATAAATATTTGAATGAATGGTACAATGTATCTGAGCACCCCTTAACTTTGGACCAAGTTTCAGGAACTCGGGTACACAGGAACTCGGGTGGTCAAAGGGAGGTGAAGTATCGTGCAAAAAGATGCAATTCCTTCAACCTCCGAGTTTGTAACTTGTGGAACTCGCTACTAGTCGCTGTCTGGATTCTTTTAAAACCAGAGTGGGCACTCATTTTATAATAAGTTATTTCCGTTTCCGCCAAACGACAGTATACGACATGTTCGCTGCAAACTACGTCATCGTCACTGATCTGTAACAGGCCAAAAGGCCTAGAAGACAGAGGACAGCTATGTATTTATAATATGTAAGCAGAAGATTAGCACTTCTGTCATGTACACTTCTTATATTTTATTCGTCTTACATGTGCACACGAAGAGCGTGCCACATACATATGTGTGTGATGAAAATAAAATAATCGATAAAGGCCTTTACATAATACTTCATAGTCTCCACATGAACAAATGTAAACGGCTGAGATAGTAAGGCTACGTCAGAGAATCCACCGTACGCTCGAGGTGCAAAGGGATGCTTTCCTGTAGTCGCCAGACATCCTTAATTTTTCCCACTTCTTGCATATCGCTCCAATTTGGTAGCGTCAAAGCACTAGTTTTATGTATCCCTTAAACAATAGGCATTCATGTCACCACATGTAACTATTTGATCATGAAAATAAATAAACACCACAGCGATTGATGCACATGGGAAGGATTTGGCCTGGACTACTGCGTTTGCTATTTGTATTCCACAATATAGAGAAACACTGCAAGCTTTCACTCTCTTGAAGTAACTCAAAATGTGGTCCAGCATCCATTTAGGAGTCATTTGCGTTCGCTGAACGCGTGTAGGCAGGTGGTCTTCAATAACGAGTTTAGGATGGAACATTCATAGGAGGACTTTACATCGGTCCACAATGAAAGGTGGTTGCCTAGTGAACGCGGTTGTAAGAGAAGCTTTGATTGTTCTATTGATGCATTCTGAAGAGCCCGAGAATTTTTTGGGAAAGAGTTCATCAAGTATTGTAAAATTTCTACGAAGTAGGCTACCATCTGCAAATTGCCCGGTAGTCAGTCAGTGAGTCCATCCGAGACCTGTCGCCCGCAAAATAAGGAGAACCGTTGACATTAGAACCTTGATTTTTGGCATGAATGTGCATTAGGGGACTGTCACCAGCAAGTTCTGAGCTGAGCTACTTTTGATGAAAATGAACTTCTTAAGTGACCTATAACATTACGCTTGGATCCCCAAGTCATCTAGGTGACTTATAACATTACGCTTGGAAACCCAAGTTATCTTCCTCACTTTACTTCGTAGGTGTTAATGAGATTACAAAATACCAAAGATAAAAAGTATAACAGCTTTAACTTCTCCCATCTGTTGCAAATGAACTTCAAAAACTGATTGTGAATTCACTCAAAATGTGCTTTGCCACTTTGCTGTATGCCTATCTTCACTGGGTCAAGGCGTCGCGTTTAGACAATTCGGTGTCATATCGAGGGATTATGCCTCATTTGTAGAATATTGTGTGGAAACCACAGCCCGACAATTGCTTACAGCTCGACGATAGTTCACAGCCCAACAATCGGTAAAAGCCCGGCAATGGCTCACAGCCCGACAATACCTTACAGCTCACAGCTCAGCAATGGCTCGCATCTCTCGTAGTTAAAAACGATACAATGCAATCTGTTATCACATTGTCTCAGACTGTCATTACACTGCATTGGGGACACCGTAGCGATTTGGTGGAAACTTCTCATATTGTGGGTTGTAATCGCAATGGCACTGCTCTGGGAACACGTCTTGGTTTATATACCAGGACTGCCAACGCCACGCACATAATCACCAACGTTATAAAGACGCCTAAAGTCAAACCTGGAGAAAAAACACAAACAGAATCATTCAAATCTGTACGAACCTCCAGAATACTCTGTCAATCTTTGGTGGCCATTCTTCGTGTTTTTGCCTGTTTGCTTTTCCGTAATAGGTTATCTCCCTTGCCCAGCTAGAGATAGGGGATTACTTTAACAGTCTTCTTGCCGAGAAATCTGCACAGCAACATTCATTCAATTTGTTTTTTGATAGACATTGTGATTATCTTCAAACAGATTGAGTATAAGAAGAAGTTAAATACTATTTGTATGATTTCTTCACGAAATTGCTTCAAAATCATGGCTTTTCCCTGTGTTTTCTGGGTTATAAAATGAAGCCTGGGTCAGTCCATTTAAAAGTGTCTACAGCTAAAAATGCACACATAATGAATGCATATTACACAATAATGAATGCAACAACACACATTATTCGAAAAGTTAATTACTTTGATTTACCACCATGCAGCGGACATCCTTAAAGACGATTCCTCGTGAAACGAATAATCCATCACTTTGACTAACCTTTTTAGCCTGGGTGATATGGAATGTACTTCATCCTGCCCCCCCCCCCCCCCCCCATTTAAATATTTTCGTTATTTCTAAGGCTAGGGGACTGGAACTTCCCACACGGTACGCCCTTGGGTCTACCAGAAAATGTAAAAACAGAAAAATTTCGGGAAAATGGGAAAAAATCGCAATTTTCTGTTGACCCAACATGAGCGCCATGGGAAAAATTTGTCGGTAGCTAAATATTCCATCTGTCCTAAAAGCTAAGTAGATAACTTCATGGTGGTGATCTTGTATGGGGTTTGGGGCATAAGACAACGTAATCAGTCCATTTTGGCTACGATCAGAAGAAATTAAACTAGAAGTCTGCGTCCTCAGGTAAGACCTCTAGAATCCATTGGTCACCGAATATAACACATGACGTAACGTAGTTGTGCCACTCGACACGATCTCGGACAATGTAGGACATTAGTACATCGTTCTGCACTGCTAGGAATCCATATTGGCATCCATGTTGAAAGAATAATATCACGCGGAAACTCCGATCTGCGCATGTCAGCTGTATGACTTCCGTTACAATGGATACTGATAGAGATTAGCTCAAGAGGAAAAACCGAGAGAAACACCTCAAATTAGAAGAGATTCTTCCCGGATAGAATCAAGGGAATGTCCATTTCATTTGGATATATATTTTATCTCCTGATAAGAGAGAAATACAACGAGGACTATGTAAAGGGAAACACATCCTACAACATGTGATGTGCCTCACGTGCGGCGGATCACGGTTTACAGCTGAGAGCTGTAAAATCCTTACACCATTAATGCGCGAGGTATTATGACTCCACGGAATAAGCCGAGCAGTTGCGAATGGTAGTTGCGCATTAACATTGATATGTGCCGTGTTTTCGATGATTAAAAACAAAAATCGAGTGAAACATGAAGAGAGATGATTTGATGCTGGAATTCAAATCCTCGTCTATGAAACGTACATAGTTAGTCACATCCATGATGCGACTTTGCATTTCGTCTTGTGTGTAGGGAGTGTGGAAGAGTCTAGTGGTGTAGACTGTTTGATGAGTGTGAGTGCCGCCTAGCTAGGTTAATGTAATGATACACACTTCTAGTTCATTTGCTTCTGCTACCATATAAACATCTCATCTACGTCATATTGGAAAAGTGATTTTTTTGCGATTTTTCATCGAAAAGGCGAAAACGCACTCTCTCTCTCGAGGATCACTCATAGCCACCATCTTAGATCTACCCATGATTCATTGCACCTAAGATTATGCGAATGGGCTTGAATTGAACCCCCCCCCCCCCCGCCGCGGGCGAGAGGCTAACTAGGGGTGATGCCGCATGTGCTGAACAATCAACCAAAATGGCCTTTTGAGAAAATTGGCATTTTGAGACGGCAGCAGAGCATCCACCTTCGATTTTCGTTTACATTTTCTGGTAGAGCTTGACGCAGCGGTATCGTGTGGTATATTTTAGCCCCATAGGTCAAGGGTTAAATTATATATTTGGGGTGTCGGGTTGGGGGATGGGTGGAATGCTTGAATACGTGTTCACAGAAATGAACAGAGATTAACCTCGCACCAACTTCACGACAAGGGAGACGATTACAATTTCGACATAAGCCAATCAAGGACAGCTTCCCACTATAGTTCAAGTTAATACCTGGAACCGGTGTCGGCGACACTGGTGCACAGCACGTGGGCCACCATGAGTTTCGGGTTGTTCTCTTGATGTCTTCCCTATGGAGCTTGTTTTTTAACAGATGATTACTGGTATATTTTCGACCTGAGGTTGCCAGGGTTATCATAAATGTAAGCTTGTTGGGATGATTTATAGTGCTGTCGCACCGAAATGTCATTTCGTAGGCAGAAATGACATCCAACTCAGTCACACTATACTGACACCGAGCGAACCAGTCCTTGTTCTATCCTCTTAATGCTGAGTCTGGGATTGGGATTGAACCCAGTACCTGCCGCTTACGAGGCCGACGCTCTAACCATTAGGCCACCGCAGTGCGGTTCACACGTTATCTAGTTTGCTTCGGGAGCGTTTGAATGTATGCCTAAGCACCCCAGTTTGTCCAACACTAAAAGTACGACGAACTGGCACCAACACTTCCACACAGTCTGGTATTGTTCTGTATTATTCTGCCGTGATTGTCATACTATATATTAAAAACCGTGCTGCTAAAAACCTGAACCACTTACCTAGTTTTTGTGACTTCATTATGTTGATAGCATTTCCTACAGGCATTTTGTTGACACGTGTGCATGTAACATGTACAATGAAGCAGGAAGTACAACTTTATACAAGCCTACATATGAAGTAACTGTTCGAAACCGCCCCCTGCGTTTCAAGTGAATTGCCGGGGTTAAAGTACAGGTCAGAGGGTATGATATTATGTAGGTCTCACGGATTATCAATGATAACACAGGGCTAAATGTACATGTATCTTAGCTGCAAATACAAACGTTAATCGATAATGCGTTAGAATGTTACATGCTAAATTGATGTGTTAAAACGATTACACCATGCGTTATCCGCTCAAAATTGTAATCTTAATATTTTTACACACATGCTCGTCTGGAACGTTAGCTAGTGTTCTAATGTTAATAAATGAACACCATTATTTTTTATGCCAACTCCGTGACTGTAGTTTATCATATTGGGGTCATTTTTAGCCTATTTGAATACCCCCACCCTGGCTGAGGATCGTGGGTAAATTCAAGAAGGCGGTCTTGTGGGGTATCAGAAAAAGTGATGTTTTGGTAATTTTTCTTCAAAATGTTTGCTTTTCCACTATGAAAGGTGATCAAAATCTATTTTATTTCACATAAGATTAATTTTCACTAATTTATCATGCAGTTTTTGCGCAGAAATTACATTCAATAAAAATCTCGAAAAATCGAGCAGAAATGCTTTTTTGAAAATGACGTCACTATGATGTCACCGAAGCGGCCATCTTGAACTTTTTACATTTTCTGATGGAGCTTGACCCAAGGGTATAGTGTGGTATGTTTCAGCCCTCTAGCTCAAGGAGTAAAAAAAATATTTTAAGTGTGGCAGGGAGAAGAGAGAGGGGGGAGGATTCCGCACAAACTGTCCCGCTTTTCAAATTTATCATTGGGAATACCTCGAGTGAAAATTTTCATCCTATGATGCAAATGTTAAGGAATGACTGTGCTGCAAATGTATTGGAAATATTTTCATTTATCATTATTTTAAACTCTTTTAAATGTTGTCAATAGTAATATTTCATTTTGCAAAATAATGCAAATTTGGAAATGAGTTATATATGGTTTTGTTGTGTGCAAGGTGTAGGGTAAATAATGATTTTAATTTTGATCAAACAACACGCTCTCGCGGATAGCGTGAGTGTGTAATAGGTGACATAACACGACGAGTGCAAGGAAAACTGTGAGGGATTTCTTTGCTTATTTTATTCATTACAAACTACAATGAACTGGTTAGAAAGATCCAATTCTTGGCGATTTCCACTTCGTCGTTTCAGGAGTCACCCTGTAGCATACGAGGCAAACTAGAAACCCATCCGATAAATAGGTGATCGTAATTCTCCCTTATACAAGGTGTAAAATAAGCTACGTAATTCGTTTTTAACACACATTATTACACATTGCAACCTTATATAATTTAAAAAAGAGTAAAAAAGAAGTAAAACTTCATACTTTATCAAATGCCCGGTCTCAAAATTATGTCACAAATGCAGCTTTAAGTTGCCCTCCATATCCGAGTATTGTGGGTATACTCTGGCGAAGAAACTGAATACACTGTTTATCAGCTGTCTCCTTGCTGAAATTTACACATATTTTAATCTTATTGCTCTTTTTGAGCCCATATGAAACATAAATTGAAAATGTATATGTTAGTATCATTATTGGATCCGTCCGCTGATTTCAATGGAAGCAATTTGGGGGGGGGGGGGTTCGGGAAAACCCCCCTTTCGGAAATGTCATATATTTTTCTCATATAAATGCCCTTTTCAAACTGAAGCGAACCCCCTAAATGCCCGCCCCTTTTCCCATAAAGCGAAATCCCTGATGTGCCCTTTTGGAGTGAAGGCGAATAACCCCTCAGTAAATCCTGGCTACGGCCTTGCCTGTACTTCTCCGACAATCTAAGTTATTGAACCGATTCCAGCCTTGCAATGTACGCATGGCTATGACACAAACAGCACATTCGTAGTATTGTCTTGGCGAGAACAAATGCACGTTGTGATTGGTTGACAAATATGTTAGCCTGTTTGCCCAAATTCCCAAGATACAATCTCGTGTCTGAAAGATAAATATATCTCTGGTATAAACTAAGATGAAGACCCCATATCGGCATGGTGAAGCTTACCCACGGTGGCCAAAACAAACAAGCTGAGTAGCTAGCAGGTCCTCGGCCAAGTAGCCTGTTTGAGAGCGTACAGCATATACCCTTCCAATATCTCCTTAAATATAACTTGGAAAGTGGATATGTGTATGTTGAAAGGGACGTTTATCTGGAATTGTTGAGACAAGTTGAGGAGGTTTGGGAAGCATTAATGGGTAGTGTAACACTGGAATGTAGGTCTGTAGTTGTATATGGATTTGTGGATGGCGAGGTTTATACATCTCAAGGTATCGCGTTCACAATACAGATGGGTACAATATAGGTGAGTGAAATCCAAGATGGCCAATGGCAGCCATATTGGATTACATACTACATGTACCTCAACGAAAATCAATACCAATGGCCTTACAACTGATGTGAAGCATCTTCTCAAGTTTGAAGCTGATTGGTTGAATTGTTC
>JAVTVY010047683.1:0-23460 GCA_036873755.1 Hanleya hanleyi | reverse complement strand
CTCCCTACTGCGAGAAAGAGTCTCACGTGTAAATGGGAGCCATCCCCCCAAAATTTGGGGGGTGAGTAGGCGGCGTATGATTTTCACCGTCTGTATCCGGCTTGTCATTGACCGGCTGACTCCGCCGAGTTAGAAGCGAATTGCTAAACATAACGTGGGCTATATAATTGGAAAATGACTCTTTCCGTTTCGGAGCATATCAATCGCGAACAAATTATTGTCGGTATGTATACTTGGCCGTGAAAGCGAGTTATCTAATACAGGAAGTAGTTCGTACAGTTCCGATCCATTCTCAAAGAGAGCCGTGTCTACTGCAAGACGGTACATCTTCGGAAAATTTATCCCGGGTTCTTAGTGTGACATGTACTTGATCAGGGCAAGGCAGTTGCAGCATTTCTGTTCTTCATTCACTACATAGTACTGTTCACACGCCCTATGACATGTACTTTTGTCGCTATCATTATGCAAGTTTTGTTGTTAAAAAAATAAAACTGAACGTTGAACTTTATTTATGGCCTACTCGTTTGAAGCAGCAGATATAAATTTAGTTGACCTAGATTCTGCATTGAAGATCAACCATTGAAACGCGGAAAACAACGAATTACGTCAATTATACCGTATTTTCGCCTGCATGTTGTCTGATTGTACTATTCTTGTTTATCTGATGATGCTAACCAATAATGATCTTGTGATCTTTGGGTTAGGTCATAAATTTTCTGAAGATGTACCATTTTGCGTGTCTACCGGCGGGAGAATAGTCCCGGTCGAGCGAGTGATGTCATGCAGCCTCGCTTTGAGATTGGAGATTCAAAAATGTCACCAGTTTACATGAGAGTCGCTTTGGTCTCCCGCGGGTAAACACGGCTCTCTTTGAGAATGATTTGAAAACATGGTCGCCTCATTGAGACAGACAGTGACAGAGAAACCCTCTACCAAAACAGCAGATTAAGAGAATAGCTGGTGCTTGGAAGACATAATTCTACTATAGGTAAGTGATTTATCGATAAATAAATAAAGTTTGCACGGATTTATCACCGCTCAGTTTAAGCCAAAATGGATAAAACGAAGTTCGTGTTGGAAACTGGGGTCACACTGACCCTACAACGATTCAGAAATGTCATGTTTTCAGCGAGTCACCGTTAAGTTTCGAGCATGAAATAATTAAATTTGCCCTAGTATTGAAGGTATAGGACTGGATATACTTTTCATACATCAAACTCGAAGTTACATTCAATCGAATTATGTCAGCAAAATAATGATGTTTTTCCCCTGGATCAATATGGACATTAGACAATATATTTATAACCATATTTATTTTACAGGTTTTAGGTTTAAAGATATTTAAAGTCTTCATTGAAGATAGAATAGTGTTCACTAGGAAAACAGGTGTCTTTCAATCAAGGTTGGTAAATGTACACTGTGTGCCGACGTGTGTCCTCTATGTCATGGGCCGAATATATGCACACGTCTATTGAATCTTGTAATCACATGCCTGAACTATGCACACAGTCCTACTCTATTTAAATGGACTAAATTTTATCCGGCGGTTGACATGAAATCCAGAACCATTTGCAAAGCCCCCAAAAAAATTCCAAACGAGAAAACTACATATACTAAGCGCATGGCGTCGAGGAAATGAGATGCTCTGTTAAATTTTGTTAATTTAATTCAAAGTCGATTATAGGTAAATATGCGATATTGTTGTCTCAGACAACCTAGCTTCACAGCGAGCTGTTCCCACCCGTAACTGACTTTCACAAGATTAACTTTAGGAAATACAGATAAATTGCCATGAATAAAAATATAAAAATTAAAATGTATCCTCCAGTAATTACAGTAAGAACAGCTAGTTCACAAAATATACCCTACTAAAGTTTAAGAACTTTTCGACATACAGAATCAGTTTATTCAATAAAATTGGCACCAGCCCATGTAGCATTAAATTTTTACCACAGTTGTTTTTTGTTTGCTATTTACCGGACATGTTTCAGGGCCAGCCCCTTAACTTGGCTTTTAGGTGGCTATGTATGGTAAAACAGGTCCCTGGTGGTACTGCAGTCTTCCGGAATAATGATGATGGAAAAAATCACAAGGTTGTATTTTCTGGAGAAACAGTATGGCAACACACTCCTAAACCTAGAGATGCCCCCCCCTTGAACCAGGTGGAAATAGCTGTTATTCAATATGATACAAGGTACCATACCATTCTGATCATTTCATACAATGGTGCTATCAATGTTTTGAGAAAGTGTAGAAAACAAGATGAATGTGTGAATGTCAAGTGGTCTGATTTATTTTTATTCTAATTTCTGTAATCCAGGTACATAATCTTGGACTTGCGCAAAATTGAAGTTAATCCTTCTAACAATAGATCTGTGCTGATAGCACTGTCAGGTCATTGAGGCGTGGCTCTTTCTTCCGCTCTGTTTCATATCCCTTTAACAGGGGTTGTGTAAACATGGAGCAACCTATCCCAAAAAAAAGAGAGGACCATTATGCTACATTTAAGATCATTCGGAAACTTCAGGTCAAAAGTGGTCCAGTTATCATTGGCTTAAAATATTTCCTAGGCTGACGGGACAGAAAAGAGAGTAAAAGAACCACTGCTTGGAGCCACGTCTCAAAGTATCTGCCACTGTATCAGCACAGATCTATTGTTGAAGGACTGAATTCAACTTTCTGGAAGTCCAAAATTGGGTGATCATTGTGTTCTTGCATAACATCAGTTACCCAAATCAAGGGTTGTATAGTTTGTGCATCCTGGTGTTACCGGTGTAAAAGAAAGCAGGTTGGTGGGGGGGGGGGGGGGGTTGTAGGGGGGGGGGAAATCATTATTTTTTGGCTCGCATGCATTAGCTATGAGAGCCTATGTAACGCAACCTCCGTTCTTCTCTCCGTCTGATGTCTGTCCTGTTATTCTCTGAGCTGGGCAGTCTTTTTCCCATTTGCTTGTCTAAATTTTCTAGGCTTGCTAAACATAGTTATGGGACATCTCCATACTGTGGAGGGTATTAGTCTGCCATTTAATTAAATTCTCATTTTTGTCTTGTGTTTTCATAGTTTACTTCCTCAGACAGTTAAATGAACAACGTTCATTAGGAAAAATTTGGTCATATGTTTTGCCTCACATCAATGCTAATGGGATGTTGTTTGTACCTTATGTAGGTGACTGTCAAACAGAAACTGTGATGCTATCAAGGCCCAACTCAACCGAAGAACAAGTGCGATCATGACCAGTTGGATCAATAGTGAACTGAAGAATCATTTCTTTCATACTGCCACATGTGGCATTCGTGTTACTCTATGCATGAAGGGACTTGAGGGTGACTTGGCCCATCCATTTGTCTGTTGGTTAACCCTATCTAGCCTGGGCTTTTTTTTATATAAGCTTATATTCCAAGAATGCAGAGGGACTCACATGAAATCAATAATACACAGCCGGTATGATGCCCCACTGCATAAGGTGGCAAGTATACGGAATTTCAAGTTGTCACCAAGTGGTACCACATATCTGGGACGAATATTAAAGGGATATGAAACAGACCCCAACATCAAAGGCGCCGCCGCGAGCTCACGTTGAACGTATGTCTCGCCTGCCAGGTCTCGCGCTCTACGCGCGTGAGCCTTTGCTCCGCCTAGTTTTCATCACGAATTCATTCCAGATTTTACCAGATTTTTAGACGTTCTTCTGCAGCAATTGGCATCAGATTATTTGATCGAGACATGTACTATTTTGAGAGAAGAAACTCTTGAGGGATTTTCATCAAAAAGATGCATATTTTCATGACAACTTTCGACCGCTCTGCGCTGCCGATAACTGAGCGGATGGAGCGGCAAGGAAAAACTCATTTTTCCCCTTCTTTGCGATCAAACTTCTCATTTATCTCAATCTTTGAAGTATATCTGTGTTAGTTTTTACAAAATATGCAAGCATGTCATTGACAGTAAGCAAAATGTTTTAATTTTCCATTTTCGTTTTTGTAAATAATTGCTCGTGAAAATCGTGAAAATGCCAAATATTTAAAATTCTGAACAAATCTCACAATTCTTGTACGTTTTTGTGATTGAACTACTCCTTTGGTTCATTTGTTTTTTTATATTTTTTTTCTCCGTGCACTAGTTTTGTTTCTTGTCGTTTGCATGATGTATTCCTTTTGACACTCGTTAAGTTGTAAAGGATTTTTTTTTGGTCACCAATCTTGGCCTAAATTGAGTTGACTGGCTTCACGTTAATGGAGCCTAGTTGACAAGCACGTGTATTCGCCCAGCATTGACCAGCGAAACAGGGCGGGACTCACAGCGAAGCACACGTGACGGTCTTTTGCGCCTAAAAGCCAATCAGTGACGAGGCATACTAATTAACCAATCACTAATCCCTCATTAACATATCAATTAGCGAGACAGACCCTAGTTCAAAGAGAGGAGCCGCGTTTCATATCCCTCTATACTCGTCCCAGCACATATGGACGGGTGTTACTGACACACAATCTCAGGCGATCAGGATGTATTTATTCCATTGTGATGAGTCACGTGATCCTTTAAGGATGAACTACTTATTGGGGTGGTTTTTCCTGTTCTCATGTTTATTGTTGGAAACGTAATTTCAATTCGGGTCACATATGGCCCCTCCTGATGACAAAACAGATCACAAGTGACATTTTGTTCCATGGTATGGCCATACCAAAACCGGAAATCATCCATTTAGCATGTTGAGCTTTTTTAATTTCAACACCTGGACACTGAAAGATGGATAAGCTGATCAACAAATAGATTAAAACTACCTGGCCCCGGCGGGGGGGGGGGGGGCGAAATGCCTCCTACCAAACTTTCTGCGCTATCTCCGGAACGACAACAAATGGAGAGCTATATCGCCTTGACTTTATAGTTTATCATATTGGGGTCATTTAAACCTATTTGCATAACCCCCGAGCAGAGGATCATGGGTAAATTCAAGATGGCGGCCACGTGAGGTACCAGAAAAATGTCATACTTTGTCATTTTCTTCAAAATTTCTGCTTTTCCGCGACGAAAAGTGGGCAAAACTATTTTATTTCACATCACATTAATATTTATAAATAAAATATTCGGAAAATCCGACCGAAAAAGGTCGTTTTTGAAAATGACGTCACTGTGACGTCATCAAAGCGACCCTCTCAGATTAAGCGCAGACCAACATCTTATTCCCCTTGTGAATCTATTTATATATCCCAAAGAAAAAATTAAATGGTCAAAATCAAAATGCTTTCCATATGGAGTCATCTGAAAATCATACGTTTTCCTGTTGTTCGTATAGTTCAAGGCATTATTCTAGCTCATTTTAGCAAATTTATCAAAACAAAGGGACCTGTATGCATAGCCTAACGACTTACGCCCATTTTGAATCTATTTGCATATCCCCAAGATCAAAATACGATGGTCAAATTCAATATGGCAGATATGTGCGGTTTTCTAGAACGCGTGCTTTTCCATGTTGCTCGTATAGTTCAATGCGTCATTCTTATCTGATTGTGCAAATTTGTCAAAACCGAAGGATCCCACGTCATCTCCGATCCGGAGATACATGTCCGACCCGGAGAAACCGACCCCGAGATACAACTCCGACCCGGAGAAAATTATCTCCGACCCGGAGATGTATCTCGGGATCGGACATAATTTTCTTCGGGTCGGAGATGTATCTCAGGGTCGGGGATAATTTTCTCTGGGTCGGAGATAATTTTCTCCGGGTCGGAGATAGTTTTCTCCGGGTCGGAGGTAATTTCGTGGACGAAAAAATTATGTTCACCCATGTCCTATCTATGATCTCGTACATTTGTAACACAAAATGCCATCGAAAGTTTTTAAAAGCGTTTTTGAGGTCTTGACTGGGCTATAACCCGGAGAATCACTGTAGCTAGAGCGGCATCCCACAGCAAACTACACAAACCCTCTCAACGGAAACGTATATCAAGCATTGCGTGTCGCACGAAGCAAGTCAACTGTCCCCGAATATGACAACGATAAATTCTGAAAACTCCAGCGATCACGAAGATCACACTGGGTAATCAGATTAACTCACGAATTCACAGGGTTCCCACCCTGGATAATCGAACCGCAGAGGCGAAATATCTAGCAGCTCACATCCGACACGACAAAAAATTTATAGCTGAAACTTGGTGACTTTATAGTTTCTCATATTGGGGTCATTTTGAGCTAATTTGCATAACACCCCAAGCAAAGGATGGATAATTTCAAGATGGCGAAATGCATGCTTTCGTAATTTTTCTTCAAAATTTCTACTTTTCCGCGATGAAAAGTGGACAAAACCTATTTCATTTCACATCACATTAATATTTACTAATTTATCATACAGTTCTTGCGGAGAAATTGCATAAATAAAAAATACCGTTTTGTAAATGACGTCACTGTGACGTCATCAAAGCGGCCATCTTGGATTTTTTGATGTTACATTTTCTGGTAGAGCTTGACCCAAGGCTATATAGTGTGGTAAGTTTCAGCCCCATAGCTCAAGGGGTAAGAAAATTTCTCCCCCCCCCCCGCATCAACCGGCCTGGGCATATCCCAAAAAGCTCAGGTCAGATAGGGTTAATCAGCTAAAAATAAATCAGGCAGATAGACCATTTCATTAGGAAAATATCTAGGTCACTCTAAAATGACGAGCCGAAAATGCCTGGGAACAACCGGTCAACAAATACAGGCGGTGTAAATTGGTCGTTTTGAGCTAATGATCCTTCAACCTTCTTCCCGAGGGTATGGCGGTCCAAATTTGCCCACCGGAAAATGGGTCAGGGAGATGAACAATATTATTAGGAAGATACACGACCACTCTAAATGTTGTGTGCCAAAAAGCTGCGAGCCTAACGGACCAACACATGAAGGCGGTGTGAGTTGGAAGTTTTTGGCTATTTACCACTGGCTCGGTAGGTATGGCCGTTTGGGGTCGTTTTTAATAAAACGACCCCACCCAATTTCAACCCTCCACATTGAATGAAATCTTCCAATTTCTACCAAACAATGAACAATTAAGCAACGATACTCAATTTAGCGGTGTATACCTTACCGAGAGTCCATTTTCCAACACAGCTTGATCAAATACTTCCAAAAAATGCTGATCTATTAGGTGGGCTTATTTCACCCGATCATTCTGATATCAGACATGGGCTTGCATCATTCAATTGCTTGGAAGCTTGACAAATTTCACGCGTTTTCATCAAATATTTTTCGCGCTATGTGGTTTTTGCTACTTGTACCCCCATCAAAATACAACAGTTTTCGCCTATCTGGTCTTGGCGATTAGGCCCGGGCTTTTAGAGATACCATAACAAACGCTATGATTAGTTATTGAATGGAGGGTCCATATCTTCTTGGATCCCAGCGTCCACAATAGTGGACATAAGTTTTAAGCACTAACACAAGAACAGGCACTTTCACTGAGAGCAAGCATGTATGTCCTCAACTACAGACTAACAGGTGGTGCCATCTACCTAACGTTCCTCAGGTTTGGTAGTCACGTGACCTACCTCAGCCGTTTTAAGAACGGATGACCTATAAGAGGTGAAAATGAGCCCTTGTAGTTAGGTTTGTGGGAAATATTCTCCAAATGTTTCTTTGGAATAAATAAAAACTATACAGTAGCAAGAATGCTAGGTACCCAAAGAATTGTAAAGCATGCAGTGTTGGTCTGTTTCTTTAATGAGTATAGATACAGCGAAACTCGAACAGTATGTGTCCACCGTAGTGGACATTGGGACCATATGCTATATAATTATGTACTACATAATGTAGAGTGACGGCCTTTTTTATGAATATTTTCCAGAATGATGTTGCAATCAATCATTTGTAGAGTGAAAAAGACAAATATATTTGACTGATAATCAAAGTCTGTGGACAAACTAAGAGACCAAACCGGGAGGCGTTCAAATTGTGCATGATATTGTGAATCCAAAACTAAGCACATAAGAAAAATATAGTTTTTTTTCTTTCGTCAGTTTCTCATTTCCAGAGAGAAAGAGACGAACATACTCGACAGATGGTTATTTTCACTTTGTCTGGGTTAAGCCCCTATCTGTACTTGAAGTCATGATGTCCAAATGTCCACACACGTGGACAAACTAAGGGGACCAAACTGGGAAGCGTTCATATTTTGCATGATGATTTTCATTCATTGTGACCCCAAAACTAAGCACACACGAAAAATGGACATTTTGATGCGCCCATTTAGTCCCGGGACTCGAGAGGATATATTCTTACATATTCGGAAACCTGTTACGAGCGCGTTGGCACTTCCATTAAATTATTGTCATTTTTGCGATATCATACCCTTGAAAACGCTAATTTTGCTAATAAAGCAATCATACCCTTGCTAAAACGCTAATAAAGTTGATCTTTTTGAAAATTCAGAGGCGTGTAACTGTCAAATTTAGTTATTTATTTAACTGCGAATGTTCCCTCTACATATAGATTCCAAAAAACTGCCAATTCAAACGAAGGACAATGCAAATGATATTACAAAATCTGTCCCCACCCCCCATGTTAGGTGTCTAAATTCAGGACGAACCTTTCGGTTTATGTTCGATGTTAGCCAAGATCAAACGAATCTTTTTGAATCGGGTATTGCATTATCGCAGGCACAGACAGTTCAGGTATTTATTATAAACTTGTATAATTATTTCAGGTTTTGGAGTTCCACTAAGAATGAATTAATAGCCACTGATTCAGGTAAACAATCCAAAAATGGAAGGATAATGCAGCTAAAACTAGGCTGTAATGTCTGTATCTGACGATTTAAGTATCCTCAGCCGGCTCTCTGATCAGTCTGTTATACCATGCGACTGACTGAATCAGTGCTGATATCAACCAGTTCATCTTGAGTCACACAGGGACATTACAATGATCGCACCTTCTCATCAGAAACCAGCATTTTCGATCATTTTAGCATTTCGACGCGACAGCAGATGATGTAAATCCACAGAATACTGAAATAATTCAATCCACTCACTATCATTTGAAAATAAATCTTGGTCCTAAATATTTGAGAAGGCAAATAGCTGCAACACGCTTCGAACTGCTGATTTTGATCAGTTAAAACGCACGACAAATATACACCCTCCCCCTTAATAAAACGACCCCACCCAAAATCAACCCCCACATTGAATGGAATCTGCTTTTTTCTACCAAACAATGAATAATTTAAGCAACGATACTCAATTTAGCGGTGTATACCTTACCGAGAGTCCATTTTCCAACACAGCTTGATCAAATACTTTAAAAAAATGCTGATCTAATATTAGGTGGGCTTATTTCATTCGATCATTGTGATATCAGACATGGGCTTGCATCATCCAATTGCTTGGAAGCTTGAAAAATCTTCCGCGTTTTCATCAAACACTTTTCGTGCTATGTGGTTTTTGCTACATGCATCCCCATCAAAATACAACAGTTTTCGGCTAGCTAAAGCACATATCTGGTCTTGGCGATCAGGCCCGGGCTTTTAGAGATTCCATAACAAGCGCTATGATTAGTTCTTGAATGGATGGTCCATATATTTCTACATACTCGGAAACATGTTACGAGCGTGTTGGTTAAATTATTGTCATTTTTGCGCTATCATACCCTTGAAAACGCTAATTTTGGGCAATTTCGTGGATTAAAGTTGATCTTTTTGAAAATTCAGAGGCGTGTAACTGCTAAATTTAGTTATATATTAACTGCGAATGTTCCCTCTACAAATAAATGCAAAAAACTGCCAATTCAAACGAAGGACAATGCAAATGATATTACAAAATCTGTCCCCAGCCCCATATTAGGTGTCTAAATTCAAGATGACCCTTTCGCTTTATGTTCGATGTTAGCCAAGATCAAACGAATCTGTCTGAATCAGGTATTGTATTATCGCAGGCACAGACAGTTCAGGTATTTATTATAAACTTGTATAATTACTTCAGGTTTTGGAGTTCCACTAAGAATGAATTAATAGGCACTGATTCAGGTAAACAATTCAAAAATGAGAGGATAATCCAGCTAAAACTAGGGTGTAATGTCTGTATCTGACGATTTAAGTATCCTCAGCCGGCTCTCTGATCAGTCTGTTATACCATGCGACTGACTGAATCAGTGCTGATATCAACCAGTTCATCTTGAGTCACACAGGGACCTTACAATGATCACACCTTCTCATCAGAAACCAGCATTTTCGATCATTTTCGCATTTCGACGAGACAGCAGATGATGTAAATCAACAGAATACTGAAATAATTCAATCCACTCACTATCATTTGAAAATAAATCTTGGTCCTAAATATTTGAGAAGGCAAATAGCTGCAAAACGCTTCGAACTGCTGATTTTGATCAGTGAAAACGCACGACAAATATACACCATTCCCCTTAATAAACGACCCCACCCAATTTCAACCCCCACATTGAATGGAATCTCCCAATTTCTACCAAACAATGAATAATTTAAGTAACGATACCCAATTTAGTGGTGCACACCTTACCGAGAGTCCATTTTCCAACAAAGCTTGATCAAATACTTCCAAAAAATGCTGATCTAATATTTGTTGGGCTTATTTCATTCGATCATTCTGATATCAGACATGGGCTTGCATCATTCAATTGCTTGGAAGCTTGAAAAATGTCATGCGTTTTCATCAAATACTTTTCGCGCTATGTGGTTTTTGCTACATGTACACCCATCAAAATACAACAGTTATCGGCCAGCTAAAGCACACATCTGGTCTTGGCGATCATGCCCGGGGTTTTAGAGATACCATAACAAGCGCTATGATTAGTTCTTATATGGATGGTCCATATATTCCTACATATTCGGAAACATGTTACGAGCGTGTTGGTACTTCCATTAAATTATTGTCATTTTTGCGATATCATACCCTTGAAAACGCTAATTTTTGGCAATTTTGTGGATTAAAGTTGATCTTTTTGAAAATTCAGAGGCGCGTAACTGTCAAGTTTAGTTATATATTAACTGCGAATGTTCCCTCTGTAAATAGAGGCCAACACTGCCAATTCGAACGAAGGACAATGCAAACCCCTTCCCCTTAATAAAACGACCCCACCCAATTTCAACCCCCACATTGAATGGAATCTCCCAATTTCTACCAAAGAATGAATAATTTAAGCAACGATACTCAATTTAGCGGAGTATACCTTACCAAGAGTCCATTTTCCAACACAGCTTGATCAAATACTTCAAAAAAATGCTGATCTAATAGGCTACAGACTCCTAAATAATTTACACGTTTGGCAGTATTAACTCAATTGTTCCTCGCTGATTCCCTAATTGAATTTAGACTTTCATCTTTCGGCAGGAAGTAGTTTATTTCAAGCGCTACAAGGTGACTAGCTAAGATTCATAGCGTCTCCCTTCCCTCACCGCTATGCCGACGACAAATAGGTTTCCCTGGTGGTAACTCGAACATCTCCATGGCGCACTTATTATTACCTTTGCGCCCTATTGGATCTTCATTAACTTGAGAAAATGGGCCGCCATGAATAAAAATACAGAAATGGCAGACTAAATGGCCATTCGTCGGTCAACAATTATTTACAGACGTTAAAATTATCCCTATGGAGCCTCAAAATCACCTGAAATCGAGGGTCAAGAAGATGGGCATTTCCGTCATAATAGACCCCGTGCATACAGGGGATGATGATCACAACATCGATTATGGTATTTTTACCTCCGTCGATCAGACGGAGGTCTAGGAGCGCAACGTGAAATCTCCCGCCAAATAATTGTCATATGGGGAACCCAAGACTCCTAGTATTTCCAATAGGGATCGTCACGGTTCCCGACGAAATCTTGAATCTTTTCTTTGTACACAATTGAAATAATGGGGTTCCCCATTGCAATGCATTGCAGTGGGCCTTGCTTCTGTAGTCCGGTTCCACCTCAATCTCGAAACCAGAGCTATCCGGTCCTGTCCTCGCAAAATGGTACATCTTCAGAAAATTTATGACCTAGGCCTATCCCAAAGTTCACAAGATCATTATTGTTTAGCATCATCAGATAAACAAGAATAGTACGATCAGACAACATGCAGGCGAAAATACTGTATAATTGACGTAATTCGTTGTTTTCCGCGTTTCAATGGTTGATCTTCAATGCAGAATCTAGGTCCACTAAATTTATAAGGTCTGCTGCTTCAAACGAGTAGGCCTACAAGTACGTTCCGTTTTATTTTTTTAACAACAAAACTTGCATAATGTTAGCAACAAAAGTACATATCATAGGGCGTATGAACAGTACTATGTATTGAATGAAGAACAGAAATGCTGCAAATGCCCTGACCTGATCATGTACATGTCACGCTAAGAACCTTGGAATAGGTCATAAATTTCCCGAAGATGTACCGTCTTGCGGCACCAATCCATTCACACCCATTCATCTCCTCGTGGGTTCGTCCGTTTGTGTGAATCGAGTACCTGTCATTCACTTTCGTAAGTTACTACAGTCTGATAAAACTGGTGTTGATAATTGTAATCTTTATTGGTAATGATAATTAACACAAAATATCTCCTCCAAGCAGCACGCAAATTGCGTGGTTTACGGTTTCCAGGGGCAACGTTTTGAAGGGGGATAACTCGGCTCAATACTTCTAGTGCACTTGTACAAAAGTTGTCTCCCTTGGTATTTTTTTCTAGCTTTGTTGTCTTATCAGTTCTAGTATTTTTTTTAACTTGTTCAAACGATATAAAGATGAACAATTATTCTGAAATTAATTTGAGGGATTCTCCAATCCAATCAAGATTTTGCAGAACTAGAACACTTTTCAGCCATTTCATTTAATTTTTTTTTGGTCTTTTTTTTGTCTTTGTTTTTTTTTATTCTGGCTTTAGTGAGTCTGTATGACAAAAAAGAGCAATAAACCTGATTCTTTTAATTTCAGTTTCATAGAATGAAAGAAAACGTGAATTTATTTTCAAATAAAAAAGTTCATCATTCTGTGCTTTTGAAACATTCTGTCAATTTGGAACCTGCTTTGATTTTCGAGTTGTAAGTTGGTGCAGTGATCTCAATGTACATCATCATCATAATAAAGGAGTTAATTGTTCATCTTGAGCTTGACTAGTTTTGATCCATATCACCTAACGGTCTCAAAATTCTTCCTGGCAATGTATAATGTAATAGCTGATTTGAAGCGTCCATTGAGTCTGGAAAAAGACTTGATAGGTCTTGAAAAAGGTATGGAAAAGGTCTGGAATTTTGAAATCCCCAAGGTGTGGGAACCCTGTCGTTTTCTTTCAGTTGATGATATCCACCAGCCTGGGTGTTCAAAAACAGTTATTCTAAATTTCGCTGATAAATTATATTTCCGGGGGGGGGGGGAATAAAGCTGATAAATAATATATATACTTTTCTTTTCATTTATCCTAACAGTTCAGTGACATCCACATTGTGTGCTATGATACTTGTTGATGAAGAATAATTTGCTTGTTAAACCCTGATAATATTCTGAAAACTTATTCTGAATTGTAGCTGAAACAAAGGAGTGTCTACATTCTACATGTAGGCCTACATTATTGAGATTTTTGACTGATAGCATGGATGGAACCTTTCTCAATTTTGTTTTGTAGTTTTAAGCCCTGGACCTACCACTGGGCATTTATTTGCCATACGATCACATTTCACATGCTTTGTTCAGCCCCGTGATCTGGAACCAAACAGACAGTATCACTAGATGAAATAAGGAGAACATGATATACATTTCAGGTTTTGCCAATGCCAAATGACTTGAACAGAAGAAAATTAGACAAAAAGAAAATCAATAAATATATCAATAAATAATAAATTACACAGAAAATTGTCTTGTCTTTGCAAGGGGGACATCAGACACACTGACAACACAGACCATTCATTCACATTTCGCCTTCCATTGGGGAGGCAGAAATATTCCTCAAACACAGTATACATATTCTCTCTTGTGATAAACATTACGCATGTAATGATGACCGGCAGAGTGATACATGTGTCAATCGGTCAGACATTTTCAAGGATGCCCAGTTTTAACTTAAAACAACCATGCCGGACTTCATTCCTTATCTCAGAATAATTGGATCTAACTTTTACAAAACCTGCAGCCCCCAATAGCTCCTGGATCTAGACCACATAAATGAAGGGATCTAGTTCATCGGTGCTATGGCAAAAATATCATGTAGAATGGGATTGTGTGGATAATATCAGATTCATGAAAGTAGAAGTCCTGCAGCATGCTCCACAAATATCATCAAAGGTCATACAACTTTCTGGTCTGCGCCAGTGTGGATCTATACTTGTTTTTTTTTGTTTGTTTTTTTACAAAATTATCTCCCTTGACCAGGAGAGGACTTGAATGTGTCTGAAATGATTTAGCTTCTAGAAACAAAGACTTCATTTCCTGAGTAGAGGTAAAAATCGAACATATTTCGATTATTTTATTCAATTTCAATTCCACTTCTGGTATATGTACATGTATAAAATACATACAGAATGAACTGCATACAGAATAACACAAAGAACAGGTATATGTATCTCATTACATTCTTAACCAAAGATCAATACCTGGGTGATATTACAACAATACCATGGTGTTATATATTGCTATGATTGGCTTAACTTTAGCTGCTGAAGATATTTCTAATTTGAGCGTAATGGGCAATCATACTAAATTTATTTTCATAACTTCATTTATTTTCACAATAAGCAACATAATCGTGATTAGCAAGTGAAGTTTTACAACATAATATAATGCGCATCATGGATCTCCTTCAGTTTAGTGTAGACATATATACCCTTGGATATCTGTTACCCTGATTCAGTCATAATATTGTCTGTATTATATTGATGTCGACAAGGAATATACATAATTATTTGATAGTATTATTAATTGTATGTTGTTTATGATTAGCATGAACTTTTTATTCGCTGGAATCCAGCCATTTGTTCCATATGGGCAATATTCTCATCAGCCATCACCATTCAATATGAATGTGATACATGTACAAGTCCATGGTAATTGATACATTATGGTGAAGGTGACCTGTAACACCAGTATACAAAATTATTCCGAGCTCATTGAATCAGCACATGATGCTGAGACAGATCAGAACGGAATGTCGGTAAAATCAGATGTGTTTTGTAGAGGATTCTGTCAATGGGGATGCTATACTGTACACATACAAAAATATGAAGTGTTGATGTGTAGGGCCTATAGCATAAAATCACAAGCAAGTTGGTAAAACTAGGAACACAGGGTCTCATTTCTGCCGCTAACGTGTTGATTTGGGTGGGGGTGTCCTCTCATGGGGAGTTGTGGGTGAGAAGGGGCCTAATGTCTCAAGCAGTATTCCAGGTTTTCCATCCATATACTCTATTCCATACCCCAATATTTCAAGCACGTGAAATCAAAGAAATATTATTTGCGGGGAATGTGGCTTCCACATCCCTAGCTGGACATGCTAGTGGGGAACCCTCAATCTCACGTTAATTACCATTGGTGAAGTTAACGTCAACAAATGCAAAATTGAGCTTGGCATCCGGCCCTATGTTATTCAGTGATGTACTATTCCCCTACTGATCCTGTTGCCTCGACGGAGGTCTTTGGGCTCATTCAGCGCTTGTTATTCATGGCGGCCCTTTTTCTCAAGTTAATGAAGGTGCAATAGGGCGCAAAGGTAATAATAAGTGCGCCATGGAGATGTTCGAGTTACCACCAGGGAAGTGTATTTGTCGTCGGCATAGCGGTGAGGGAAGGGAGACGCTATGAATCTTAGCTACAAGGTGACAAACTTCTTGTCAAACATTATCCGTCAACATTTTAAGCTGTGTGCGCCTCTACACAAGAGGTCCTCATTTCGCTGTTTTCTCTGCCTGCTGAAAGCAGTGTTCATGCCCCGCAAATAGTCCCCCGTCGAGGCATGTTATCGAGCAGTGAATGGAAATAAAATTTGCAGCTGATTAGAACAAATATCATATTTACTGTTACGTGATCTACTCACACGTGACACAGCCACTGGCACGCAGTGTTATAGACACTGTGAGGAGTATGTGTGTAGTCAGCCATCTTTGTTCTGAGTGCAGTAAACATCTTCTCCCCAGAACTCGTAGTTTACTCATCTTTGATGTCTCAGCATTGTAACTAACATATGCAGCACGTAACATGGTGGCAGCGGTCGTACCAACGGCTTTCCATTAATCGTTGCAACGAAGTCGGGAAAAAATCGAGAAAATGCTGGTCTTTGGCAGAGATTACGTTTTTATATTTAGGAGCCTGTAGCCATAATATTGCCAGTTAAACAGTAACAGATCCGGATGTCCTAAATTCACTGTCCTATGCCTGACAGATGCACAATATATACTTCCTTGTACATGTGTGTAATGTGACGTAAACAGGATATCTGTGTCCTGTAGATAACGCATATAAATCCCCGATTCCTTCTTTGCTAGGGGTAGTCCGACCAGACCTTTCAAACCTCCACTTATTCAAGTTCTGCACGTTTTGAAAGTGTTATTCCACGAGGGTTCATCATGGTGAAAGCTGTTTTGATCGCCTTTTACTTGAGCGCATCTCTTCTCTGTGGAGAAGCTTGGTTTTATGGGCGCCAGGACATAAAATCTCGGTCTGGTCTCACCGCCCTCTACAACAAGCGTGTCATCAAGGCAGAACGTGTGCATCGACCGATGCAGGGTTTCCTGGGGGAGTTAGGTCTACCCCATGCTGGTGTTCGCGTGACTACGTCCAACGGAGAAAAATGGCTGGTCCAAAAGGCGAAGAGTTATGGCAACAATAAAACGGTTGTTACCAAAGCCGAACAATTGGGCCCCGCGTGGTCTGTCAAAGATATCAGGCGTGTCTCTTCTTCAAAAACCATCGGTGATTTCGTCAAAGCTGGAGGTCCACGTTATCACGTGTTTAAGGACAACTGCTGGAGTGCTGCCCTAAGAATGATGGCGATTGCGTATAAAAGATAAGATGTATGAGCGCACTGTTGCCCTGAATTTTTCTCCATCTACGTTATCGTTTGTATTCTCTCTATGAAGAAGACTCTAGCCATGACTTTCATCTATGCAAAACGCCGAGCGCTATTTCAGGCCCTGCAGTTGCAGGCTCATTTTTGGGGTATCTCTCATCTGTCGGTATCATTACTGAAACGCATACAATCTCGAGAGTTGTAATGAGACACCTAGGCGGCTAAAACATTGGAATTCTTTAGCACACATGTGCGTGTTATACGACTTCTATCACGAGGAAATGCCTTAACGACGTCCACATACAGAATCTCTGTTATGTGATCGACCGAGGCGGCTGAAAACTTAGAATTCTCTTGGACAAATATTCCTGCAATGACCCATATCATGGCGAAACGCTTCAAGAACACCCGCATACAAAATCTATGTTTTGATCGACAGGGGCGGCTGAAACCTTGGAATTTTCTGGGACAAATGTGCCTGCTATGACTCGTTTGACGATGCAACGCTTCAAAAGACATCCAAATACAGCATCATTGTTTGTGATTTACGTAGTCGAGTGAAACCTCGTAATGCTTTGGGAAAAATGTGCGTGATGTGATACCACAAGGAAATACGCTGAAGTACAGAAACGTTTCACAATTGTTTCATCAATACTGTCTGCCAATGTGTGTTAGCTTATATATGCACTAGCTCTATGCTTATCGATTGTATTTTACGTTTCCTGTCGCAGATTAAACTCTTATCTATGGGTTTGAATGTTGTAATATCTTATATTTTTTCCGCACGGGACTCGACCAATTTTCAAGCACTAAAATTTGTGCTATTGTAAGATAGTATTATCCCAAAATAACGAAAATACTGTTATCATATCTTATTTAAACATTAAGGCCTGTGATTTTCTAGGTGTGGCACAGCATTTTGGACCATCCGGACCCGTTATACATTTCTTAATACCTGTTGGGATAGAGACTGAAGCTCTGCACAATATTTATCAATGGTAAGGTCTACACAAGAATCATTCTTATTTCATCAGATTGTATACTGAAAAGGACAGTCCTGTAGGATCATATAGTCCTATAGGAATAGTGCAAAAATCCAATCAACTAATAACTAACTAATAGCATGGGAGATAGATATTTTATTATATGTGTTATTTTTGCAGTCAGAATATGAACGAAGAGGGAGTTAACATGCATTCTAGTTGGCTCCAGCATGGACGTATAGCACTGGTGACCAGCGTAAGTGGTGTCACCTATCGACTGGTGTTAATGAAACTTAATCCCCTCGACAGCTTGTGATAATTTACCCACATGCCAAACATTTTGAAAGAATATGTTTTTCTAATTTCATTTGAAAGGATATTGACGGAACAATTCTAACAATGAATCCGCCTACAAAATTCGGAAATTGTCCACTTTGTATTGATATTTGAAATATTCCATTTGCTGTCCACATTCTAAAGTTGGAAAGGATTTTAATGCTGTAAACAAAATTTAATTTCGGCCCCTGAGTGACCATTCCCCTGATGACAAAGCACAGTCACAAGTGGCATATTGTTACACGATTCCACATACCCAATGCCTTGTTGTATTAAAATTGTCCACATACCATTTTAAGCTTGGTAAGGTAATGCGGGATTCACCAATAGCTCGCGACTGGCCCTCCAGCTCGCTCTAAAGGCGTGACCACCTGGAACCAAGTTTGGGAAAAATCCATTGTTTTTTTTCTAAAAATCTTATTGCCTGGAATGTTAAAATCAGACATGCTGATGAAGGAATGGATGGACTTAAAGTCCCCGTCAATCACCGTCAGATATATATGGAACATGCATATTTGAGCAATCATTGTTGCCCACAATATTGATCCATGTTATGATATCACTTTCGCTCTCGATCAAGTTTATTCTATCGACTGATCGAGGCTCGGACCTCTCTAAGAGCTAAACTGAATAAGGATCAAGCGTCTAAGCATCTCAATTCAATCGACCAAGCTGTTTGGGAAGTGGACGGCCAGCCTACACCGTCACTTGATCAACATAAGCGAATGATGACTACCGAGAAGGAAATATCTATGATGGCCGAGAAGGGACATCGCTGTATTGTGTTATGAATCTGGACCGAAACACGAAGGCAGGATGCGAAGTGGCGAAGGCAGGATGCGAAGTGGCGAAGCCAGGATGCGAGGAACGAAGGTAGGATGCGAAGCGCGAAGTCAGGATGCGAAGGCAGGATGCGAAGTGCGAAGCCACGATGCGAAGCGCGAAGTCAGGATGCGAAGCGAGAAGTCAGGATGCGAAGTCGCGAAGGCAGGATGCGAAGTCGCGAGGCCAGGATGCGAAGCGCGAAGTCAGGATGCGAAATCAAAACATGCAGCGCGAAGTCAAGATGCGAAATCAAAACAATGCGAAGCGCGAAGCCAGGATGCGAAGTGGCGAAGCCAGGATACGAAGTGGCGAAGCCAGGATGAGAAGCGCGAAGTCAGGATGCGAAATCAAAACAATACAATGCAAAGGCTGGAAGCGGAGCACGAAGTCAGGATGGGAAGTCATGATGCGAAGCGCGAAGTCAGGATGCGAAGTCAGAATGCGAAGCGCGAAGTCAGGATGCGAAATCAAAACAATGCGGAGCGCGAGGTCAGATTGCGAAATCAAAACAATGCCGAGCGCGAAGCCAGGATGCGAAGTGGCGAAGCCAGGATGCGAAGTGGCGAAGCCAGGATGCGAAGCGCGAAGTCAGGATGCGAAATCAAAACAATACAATGCAAAGACTGGAAGCGGAGCGCGAAGTCAGGATGCGAAGTCAGGATGCGAAGCGCGAAGTCAGGATGCGAAGTCAGGATGCGAAGCGCGAAGTCAGGATGCGAAATCAAAACATCAGCATTGCTCATGATCCTATCGAAACGAGGCCGGTTTGTAGCCCTGATTCCTAATATGCATTGTAGGGGCAATTGAAGATTATTGCTGGTTGTTGTTATCACAGCAACGGAGGAAGTAAAATTATTCTGATGTGTACCTTTGCTTTGCATTACTGATGTTTTATAAAAATTCACAAGTGGTATTTTGAATATTTTCAGATCTGGCGTTTCGGGAATGATTAAAACCCACCCGAATAATTGATAAATAATACTGAAGCGCTCAAAGCTTTCATAAGACTCTAAGTTATCCTGGTGACTGTACAGGTTGACATTTTTATTCCAACCTTGCAAAATTTCCAGATAGCCTGGTGTGTGAATGGGCCATACCATCTAGGAATAATTGAGAATTATTGCTTACCAGATAAATTGGTCTTTATATATAGTGTATAGTGTAATTTTCCATGCTTGACAAACACGGGCTCTCGCTTTAAAATATGGCCATGTATGAGTATTATATTAATCTATATGATAATTTAGTGATTCTAACAAAAACAGAAATTTTAAAATTGAAAAAAAATAAAATTTTAAAATTAAAAAAGCAATTTTAAATTAAAATTTAAAAAAATATATCTCTCTGACACAACAGTGCTACTTAGCCCTGTGTCCGAAACGACCCGGGCCAATTCTAAGATGGTGGTTTGTACAAATTTAAGATTGATGATATGAAATGTGAAATCAAGGATCAATATTTCCATACATCCTTATTATATGCTAATAAATATATACACACGGAAACAGATAGACTATTAACAAGCAGTAAGATAATTAGCTGTTAGTTTGGGACTAATGTCTAAAACTCGTATGCCCGTCACTCCATGCCAAAAGTCTACGCACAGGGCAATATCGTAATTCGCGAACATTAGGCTGGTTAAAAAAGTGTTCTGTTTAGCATCACCGCACGCCCCGAAATATTCGGCCGCCCCCAAATTTTTTATTTTCATTCTTTTTTTCCATCTCAACTTTAGAATCGACGCTCCGAGACAGAAGTCAAGCGACTTAGAAGTAGATATCTCAATAAATGTACACTAAAATGTAATGAAACTAGATCTAGATACAAGCCAAACGATTTTTCTGTTCAATAAACTAGTTACATCATTCATCCGACGATGCATATAGTTTGGAGTCCGAAGTCGAGATTGTCAAGGCCGAGGCCGCCAAACATTGTCAATTTATTGTTTCTCTGTTTACGTCAACCCTTTGGAATATAAGCATAAATAAAGAGATATTCTTGTCTATTCTATATGGTACAAATCGGCCGTGTTCTAATTCATTTCCAGAATTCCCCGTCAGTGTCCACCACAGAAACAACCAAATCAAATAGTTCGATGAAACAGGATTTGGGTGTGCATTTAAAACTTGCACAGTTATAAACCAGAATTCAAAATATACAAACTGATATATATTTGTTCAAATATTATTCGAAATTCAAAACCATCTATCATTGAGTGATAATACCGCATGGTATCATAATGGTTCTCGGAAACGGTTTCAATCCCGCTAAAAACGCATGTCGCTCTCGCAACGGTCCTTTTCAGGGCCACCCAAAATTTACCGTCATCCCTCGAGGTGTAGCCATATCGGCTCTGCAAAATCATGATCATCGACATGGATCCCTCGGCCTCATTATGGAATCACACCATACCCCAATTAACAAATTTAATAATAAGAGTTGTTCGTAGTCTATATCACGTTATTTAATCCAAGTGTCATTTTCCGCCGCCAAACTGTCACACCAAAAATACCACATGAGAGATAGCCGGATGCCATGGGAATTGGCCCATTTATGTTTGAATAAGAGTAACTGGGTTCCCGTTTTCAAGATATATTATTCCTGGTTGTGAGTTCCCACAAATATAGTGAAGACAGGAAATCATCCCTTGATAGAATAACAAAAATCCACAAAAACGAGGCAATGTTTTGGGATTTTATTTTTAACATCATTTTTAACATCATGCTAAACAGGAAATTAATTTTAACCAGCCTTGAGATGATCTGTTCAACCTGAAATGTACGAGACTAAGTCCTGCGAGAGTGTTAGCACTTCGTTGGTTAGCATAATGTTATTAATACTGCCACTTTGATCTGCTTAGCAATTTATCTGGTAAGCAATAATTCTCATTCACACACCATCTAATTGGAAATTTTGTAAGATTGGAATAAAAATGTCAACCTGAACAGTCACCAGGCTAATTAGAGTCTTACGAAAGCTTTGAGCCCTTCAGTATTAATTATCAATTATTCGGGTCGGTTTTAATCATTCCCGAAACGCCAGATCTGAAAATATTCAAAATACCATTTGTGAAATTATAAAACATCAGTAATGCAAAGCAAAGATACACGTCAGAATAATTTTACTTCCTCCGGTGCTGTGATAACAACAACCACCAATTAACCGCCATGTAGATGACCTTGCTTTTTGACTTGTTCAAACATACGGGTCTTCCGATATCACAACACCCTCGACACTCAAATGCGAAGACGCGTTCGACCTTGTCAGCATTCGTTCATCAAGATATGGAGGTGGATTCTGGAGGAGAGTCGAATTGTTCATCGACTGAAGCCAAACGTCCCGGCTTAGCCTGTATAATTCAATCAGATCAATCAGTTTTCTGGATGATTTTCCTGACCTCCTGTTCTGTGAGCTCGCGCGCGGTTCCCGCGCCGGCCCAGTCCCCTTCTGCTTCTCAAGCGGTGGACAGAGGTACTCAACCGTAGATACGGATTTCGCCTTTGTCGCGCCACTGGGTCGGGGCAACATCGTACGTACTTGCTAGGGGACCGATTCTCGAAAAATGTCAATAAGAAACAACAAGTCAAAACAAAGGTGCACATTCTCCCGGAGGTTCGAAATCACCCAGAAGATATTTAACACGTCCGGGAACAACTCAGACTGGTGGAAAACTATACAGATGCTCTTCCTCTTCGTATCACAGAGACCACAAAGGATCGTAGCAAGTTTACGAAAAGATGCCTACCGGTGAAGAGCCATACAAATTTTCACTATGCCCATATGCCTCTGCCCGCAGACACACCTTGAAAAAGCACGAAAGGACCCATACAGGTAAAAAACCATACAACTGCTTATTATGCCGGTATGCCATTGCCCAGAGCTGCACATTGAAACGACATGTGAGAACCCATACTGGTGAAAAGCCATACAAATGTTCACTATGCCCATATGCCTCTGTCCGCAGAGACACCTTAAAAATACATGAGAAAACCCATACTGGTGAAAAGCCAAACAAATGCTTATTATACCCATATGCCTGTGATTACAGCAGCAGATTGAATGGTCACAAAAGAACGCATACTGGTGAAAAGCCGTACAAATGTTCATTATGCCCATATGCCTCTGTCAGCAGACACACCTTAAAAAACACGAGAGAACCCATACTGGTGAAAAGCCATACAAATGCCCCATATGCCCATATGCTTCTTTCCTCAGACACTCCTTAAAAACCCATCAGATAAACTACTGATGAAAAGCCATATACATGCCTCTTATGCCCATATGCATCTGCCCACAGAACACATTAAAAACACACGAGAAAAGACATACTGGTGTTTCTCAAGATTCCTTC
>JAVTVY010047682.1:0-24225 GCA_036873755.1 Hanleya hanleyi | reverse complement strand
GAACTGACCTTTGACCCCGGCGCGCGCAGTGTAAAGGTTTCCACCGCGGAGCGGTGGAAACCTTTGCGCGCGCCGGGGTCAAAGGTCAGTTCCGGTGACCTTTAGCGACGTACGCCAAACAGAAGCGAGTATTTAAAATCCGTCACAGAGCTCTCGTCCAATCAGAAGCGAGTATTTTGACCCAGTGCATTATGGGACATATCCAAGATGGCGGTTCCAAAATGACGGATCCAACATGGCGGCTCCAAAATGATGGTGTATGAGAGCTTCTGGACATGGACCTGATAGAAGTCTGGAATGGTGGAACATTCGTAAACATTCGGGCACTTTTACATCCGGGGACTTTTACATCCGAAGAGACACGGAAGTGCCCGAACATGATATCAGCTAGCGTGCTATAAAAGGAAAGCGGTCTGGCCGTTTCATCAGACACTCTGTCAACCACCAAGATGTTCACTTGTACTACATGCTCGAAATCATTCACTCGTCTGCATGACTTGCGCCGCCATGAGGCTACCAAGCACGAAGGAACCGCCCGGTATAACTGTACGATATGTACACTGTCGTTTCAGCGCCCGGATCATTTACAGCGCCACACACGTGCACGCCATGAAGTACCTAAGCGTCCATGCGAAGAATGTGGTCGGCTTTTCAAACTGACCAGTCAGTTGCTGCGACACCAACGCACACGACACCCTGTTCCGCAGCCACGTTTGCAGATAGAAGAGCCCGTAGGCATCAATATCGAAACAGGGGGAACTCCTACCCATCGCACGAGGGCCGATGATGATGATGTCGCCCTAATTCAACAGTCAAATTCCGACGACAAGACCTTGGGCCAGATTTTGTACGACGTGGAGGGCAAAGTACACTTCGTGGACGAAGCCATAAATGTTCCCAGCGATCTGTTACACGAAGACCATCCATTGAGTGACATTTATCGGCGCCATTGGCCCATGATCCGGCACTGTTTCTACCGTCATCGCCCTATTCAAGATATCTACAATTTCCGACTGACCGACCTCGCCCGTCTACGTGGCTACGTAGAAGCCATCTTCAAAGATCAAACTACAGCCTTCAAATTGAATCTGGTGTTTGGTTATGTGCTGCAGCATAAAGAGACAGTCCAAGTCCGATATTTTTACCCGAGCAGTAACATCCGGGTATTTGACCAACCGTTTACCATCATTAACCGAGTGTCGCTAGAGACGATGCTGGAGAAACTGGACAACGTGGATCCCTTGGAATGGGCCCAACAACAACGCCCCAACACCAAGTGGACAGTGGAGAGTGTGACCAATGTTACGTTTTTCGTTACCAAGCTGACCGACCGCTCCCATCGGCTGAATGCGTCACTCATGCACTGATGAATACCATAACATGCCGTACATACTCTATATGTCTACATGTTGATCGTTGACGGTACGGAGGTGACCGAAGAGACACGGATGTTACCGAAGATGTCAAGGCTCGGCCCTCGACGTGGGGATAGTTGAACTGAGTGTGCTAAAAATAGATCACCAGCTAGCGTGCTATAAAAGGGAAGCGGCCTGGACGTTTCATCAGACACTCTGTCAACCACCAAGATGTTCACTTGCACAACTTGCCAGAAGCTGTTTACTCGTCTAGATAAGTTACGACGCCACGAGGCCTCCATCCACAACGATGCTCGGTATACTTGCATAATCTGCGCACGGTCATTCAATCGGGAGGATCATTTACTGCGTCATGAGAGGGTACTTCACGCGGGTGCGACGGTACTATGTAATGATTGTGGTCGACTCTTCAAACGACCCAGTCGGTTTAGACAGCACCAACGTTTGATGCATGCCCCGTCTCTACGGTTTGGGCGACAACGTTCCACTAAAGAGGGGCCGCGGAAGGTCAGACCCAGTGAAGATGAACCCGGAGAGACGAACGCCACTGGTGATGCGATGACGAAGAGCCTGCCTATACCACGGTCCAGGAGGGCCTGGATATCCAGCCGGACCCCACCGTTACGGTTTCGAGTCATACGCCTGACAACATCGAACATTTTCTGGACGAGCCCATAAATGTGCCTAGCGATCTCTTACAGGGCGCCCATCCAGTGAGTGACATCTATCGGCGCCATTGGTCCATGATACGGCACTGTTTCTACCGTCATCGCCCTATTCAAGATATCTACAATTTTCGACTGACCGACCTCGCTCGTCTAGGCAGCTACGTGGAAGCCATCTTCAATGACCAAGCAACGTCCTTCAAATTAAATCTGGCGTTTGGTTATGTGCTGCAGCATAAGGAGACAGATCAAGTCCGATACTTTTACCCGAGCAGTAACATCCGGGTATTTGACCAACCGTTTACCATCATTAACTGGGCGTCGCTAGAGACGATGCTGGAGAACCTGGCCACCGTGGATCCCTTGGAATGGGCCCAACAACAACGCCCCAACACCAAGTGGAAAGTGGAGAGGGTAACCAATGTTACGTTCTTCGTGACCAAGCTGACCGACAAACCCATCGGATGAATGTATTCACCCAGGCACTGATAGATTCTCAGAATGCGCAAACAACTATCTGAGGATATGTTGCCTCAACGGTATCCTGGCTTGACCAACGGTGATTAGAATAAACGGTTCAGAGCGAACATGGCCGAAGATGGAACTTTCTGAAATGAAGACTTCTGATTGGACAAGAATACATCTAACGAACAGGAACGAATATGACAGATGCAAATGGTGGCCTCTGATTGGACAAGAGTCTTCTTGAATTGTAACACCAAGTGGATAGTGGAGATAATGACCAATGTTGCGTTCTTCGTGGTTAAACTGACTACCACCTCCATCGGATGAAAGTATTCACCCATGCACTGATAGATACTCAGAATGCGCAAACAACTATCTGAGGATATGTTGCCTCAACGGTATCCTGGCCTGCCCGACGATGATTAGAATAAACGGTTCAGATGGCACTTTCTGAAATGGAGACTTCTGATTGGACAAGAATACATCTAACGGACAGGAACGAATATGAAACATGCAAATGGTGGCCTCTGATTGAATAAGAATCTTCTTGAATTGTAAATATACCCAACGCGGCTCCCCCAGCGTGGGTGTGATGTAACATTGGGGAAAATAAAATATATGAAAAAAACTTCTTGTTGTTGTTGTTCTCTCATGTGTCATCCTTGTTGTTGTTGTTGTTGTTCTCTCTCTGGTCTATATCATGGTGTTATGTTAGAGTGTTAAGGTGTAACGACGGGCGTTGACGGGCATCACCGCATTTCGAAGAATTAGTGACAATTCCATGGAATATCAGAGCTTCTGAGCTATTTCACCAGGGCGTTGAAGCATTAAGAATGGTGTTGGTGGGCGTTGCTACAAGATGACACCTCACACGGTCCATTTGGACCGCGGATGGTCCATCTCTACACCAAATAACATCCTTCACTGCTAAAAAAGGCCCACTTTCGCTACAACTTGTACTAATGACGTCACCAATGACGTCACAGATGCTATAAATATCCCTGAAATCAGGGTCTATACTCCGAGAGCTACAACATGATACCCCACACGACGCATTCGCAACGCGGATGGTCCATCTCTACACCAAATACCTTCCTGCACTGCCCCAAAGGCTCACTTTCGCTAATACTCCTACTGATGACGTCATCGATGACGTCACAGATGCTTCGGACATGCCTCAATTCGGAATGTACACCCCGAGAGCTACAAAATGACACCTCACACGACGCATTCGGACTAAGGATGGTGCATCTCTACACCAAACTCACCCTCACGCACCCACAAAATGTCCACTTTCGCTACTACTCGTACCGATGACGTCATCAATGACGTCACAGATGACGCGGACACCCCTCAAATCTGAATGTACACCCCGAGAACTACAAGATGACACATTCCAGGACGCATTCGAACCGTGAATAGCCCATCTCGACCCCAAATACCTTCATGTACTGCCAGAAAATGTCCACTTTCGCTACTACTCGTACCGATGACGTCACCGATGACGTCACAGATGACGCGAACATCCCGCAAATCGGAATGTACACCCCGAGAACTACAAGATGACACCTTCGAGGACGCATTCGAACCGTGAATAGCCCATCTCGATCCCAAATACCTTCATGTACTGCCCGAAAATGTCCACTTTCGCTACTACTCGTACCGATGACGTCACCGATGACGTCACAGATGACGCGGACATCCCTCAAATCGGAATGTACACCCCGAGAACTACAAGATGACACCTTCCAGGACGCATTCGAACCGTGAATAGCCCATCTCGACCCCAAATACCTTCATGTACTGCCCGAAAATGGCCACTTTCGCTACTACTCGTACCGATGACGTCACCGATGACGTCACAGATGACGCGAACATCCCTTAAATCGGAGTGTACACCCCGAGAACTACAAGATGACACCTTTCAGGACGCATTCGAACCGTGATTAGCCCATCTCGACCCCAAATAACTTCCTTCGCTGCCCCAAAATGGCCACTTTACTTACTACAACCAACTGCGCATGCGCAGATTAACGCGACATGCATTCAAAAACACACCATTCTGACTCTACCCCACACAAGCTTCACTTTGACACCTCACACGACCCATTCGAACCGTGATTAGCTCATCTCTAACCCAAACACACCCCTACATAGCACCCAAAATGCCTGTTTTCTATACTACGGCCAGACTGCGCATGCGCAGACTATTGAACACGGACGAACCATTAGTGTAGTCAAGTGCTCCTCCACGAGAGCTTCAAAATAAGACCTCACTCGACCCCATTGGACCATGAGTGGCCCACCTAGACTCCAACATGTCCACCCCGTATGGGCCTATACACCCATAGCCATGCAGTATAGGCCTATGGGCCTACCCAGGCCTCGGTGACTTTTTTCAAAAATTTCACCGATTCGCACGGGGACACTTCCTATCATGTTCTAAATGACGAGACGAGTAAAACGAGACCTCACAACCCTACCGCAAATGTATACAAGTGGGTTTCCCAGTAGGATAAACATTGAACCTATACCCCAGTATGGGACTATATGAGGCTATATCGTACTTTTTCAAAAATTTCACCGATTCGCACGGGGACACTTCCTATCATGTTCTAAATGACGAGACGAGTAAAACGAGACCCCACAACCCTACCGCAAATATATAGAAGTACGTTTCCCAGGGGACAAACATCGATCCTATACCCTCAGTATGGGACTATATGAGGCTATATCGTACTTTTTCAAAAATTTCACCGATTCGCACGGGGACACTTCCTATCATGTTCTAAATGACGAGACGAGTAAAACGAGACCCCACAACCCTACCGCAAATGTATAGAAGTACGTTTCCCAGGGGACAAACATTGATCCTATACCCTCAGTATGGGACTATATGGGGTTCGGTGACTTTTTTCAAAAATTTCACCGATTCGTACGGGGACACTTCCTATCATGTTCTAAATGACGAGACGAGTAAAACGAGACCCCACAACCCTACCGCAAATGTATAGAAGTACGTTTGCCAGGGGGACAAACATCGGTCCTATACCCTCAGTATGGGACTATATGGGGTTCGGTGACTTTTTTCAAAAATTTCACCGATTCGCACGGGGACACTTCCTATCATGTTCTAAATGACGAGACGAGTAAAACGAGACCTCACAACCTTACCGCAAATGTATAGAAGTACGTTTCCCAGGATGGTCCTATACCTCCCATACCCCACATAGGCATTTTCCCGTAATTTGGGATAAAGTCCGTATTCCGTATTTTTTTTGGAAAATTTTTACATACACCCACCCTGGAACTAGGGGAAGATAACTCTGTTGATAGACAAGCCCCGTTAAGCCCGGCGACCTATATACCCCTCATACCCCATATAGGCATTTTCCCAGGTTTTTCGATAAAGTCCGTGTTCCGTATTTTTTTTTCAGGAAAAATTTTACATGCAGCCACCCAGCCATCAAATACCCTTCACCTAGGCTTCACGTTGATACCTCACTCGACCCCATTCGACCATTAGGGCTCCCCTAGATGCCAAAACGTCTATTTTCATACCCTTGGGCCACCGCGCATGCGCAGAATGACCCTAATTCAACCCCACACCCAGTCCATCAGATGCCCTTCATGAATGCTTCACTTTGATACCTCACTCGATCCCATTGGACCATTAGGGGCTCCCCTAGCTCCAAAAAGGCTATTTTCATGCCCTTGGGCCACCGCGCATGCGCAGAAGGCCGATATGTCAACCCCACACCCAGTCCATCAGATGCCCCTTCACGAATGCTTCACTTTGATACCTCACTCGACCCCATTGGACCATTAGGGGCTCCCCTAGCTCCAAACACGTCTATTTCCATACCCTTGGGTCACCGCGCATGCGCAGAATGCCGATATTTCAACCCCACGCCCAGTCCATCAGATGCCCCTTCACGAATGCTTCACTTTGATACCTCCTACGACTCCATTGGCCCATTAGGGACTCCCCTAGCTCCAAAACCGCTATTTCCATACCCTTGGGCCACCGCGCATGCGCAGAATGCCGATATTTCAGCCCACACCCAGTCCATCAGATGCCCCTTCACGAATGCTTCACATCGATACCTCACTCGACCCCATTGGTCCATTAGGGGCTTCCCTAGCTCCAAAACGTCTATTTCCATACCCTTGGGCCTCCGCGCATGCGCAGAATGCCGATAGTTCAACCTCGCGCCCAGCCCATCAGATGACCCTTCATGAATGCTTCACTTTGATACCTCACTCGACCCCATCGGTCAACTAGGGGCTCCCATAGCTCCAAAAAGGCTATTTTCATACCCTTCGGCCGCCGCGCATGCGCAGAAGGCCGATAGTTCAACCCCACACCCAGCCCATTAGATGCCCCTTCACATAAGCTTCACTTTGATACCTCACTCGACCCAATCGGACCATTTTATCTAGGGACTACTTTTTCTCCGCGGAAGCTTTTTCCCGAGACCGAATCACCGCCAAAACCACGGCCAAACCGCACCACCGCGCATGAATACATTTTTTTTTTTTTTTTGCCGGAACTTTTTTTTTTGTGCCCGGGAGAGAAAAACAAAATGGCGGCCAGTTTGAAGTGGAAGGGGACGAGTTGAGCCGCCATTTTGTAAAAAAACACACATGCACTCAATGACACCGTGGGTAAAGATTCAAAATGGCGGACAGTTTGAAATGGGAGGGAACGAGGTGTGCCGCCATTTTGAATCCGATCATTCCGCCTCATTCCCCCTCAATCACGTATGCGAACACCCCCTATACAACCCCAAATCCAAGTTCTGAGCATGCGCACTGAGGCGAATTGGCTTTTAAGTACGCATTGTATACTACTAAGCCCGACGTTGTACAGCTTAAATTTCACACCAAAACAATAAACCTACATCTATTTGTCGAGTGACATGTTCAGAGGGCGGGCTTCGGGGACTAACAGTCGCTCGGCAGAATGCCTTCACATACAGGTAATAAATTGGAGCGATATGCAAGAGGTGGAAAGAATTGGCGACGTCTGGCGACTAAAAAGCAACCATATGACTCTACAGGAATGCAAAACCTCGGCACATAACCTTCAGACCAGAGAAAACGGCTGGCGACGTCTGGTGACTAAAAAGCAACCATATGATTCTACAGGAATGCATACCTCAGCAGATAACTCCAGAACTGAGAATACGGTTGGTTCTCGGACGTAGCCTTAGTATCCCAGCCACGCTTTTATTGCTGCTGTTCATGTGGAGACAACGAAGTATCCACACGGCCCCTAACACTGGCTTGAGCGAAACTAGATACGCTAGCTCGGGAGCTGTGGTGACCAATCAGCTCAAACAACTCATCTGATGTCAATGAATGAGCATCGTGGATGTATGATGGAGAAAACGCCTCAACATCGGGTAAACCAGGCCAATGCAAGAATACACAGAAAAACTAACTTGTAATACCCGACGTCGTACGACTTAAATTTTCCACCAAAACAATAAACCTAAATATATTTTCCGAGTGACATGTACAAAGGGCGGACCTCGGGGACTAACAGTCCACCAGCAGAATCCCACCAAATACAGGTAATAAATTAGAGCGATATGCAAGAGGTAGGAAAAACTGACGACGTCTGGCGACTAACAAGCAACCATATGACTCTACAGGAAAGCATCCCTCGGAACCTAACATTCAGACCCGAGAATACGGTTGATTCTCGGACGTAACCCTGGTATCTCAGTCATTCTTTTATTGCAGCTGTTCATTATGGAGGCAACGAATTATCTACACGGCCCCTAGCACCGGCTTAAGCGGAAGTAGATACGCTAGCTCGGGAGCTATGATGACCGAACAGCTCAAACAACTCATCTGATGTTAATGTATGCGCATCGTGGACGTCTGATGGAGTAAACGCCTCAACATGGGGTAAACCTGTCCACCATGTACAGGTAATAAATTGGAGCGATATGCAAGAGGCGTGAACAAATGAAGACGCCTGTCGACTAAAAAGCAACCATATGACTCTACAGGAAAGCATCCCTCGGCACCTGACATTTAGATTCGAAAATACGGTTGATTCTCGGACGTAGCCTTAGTATCCCAGCCACGCTTTTAGTGCAGCTGTTCATGTGGAGACAACTAATTATCCACACGGCCCCTAGCACCGGCTGAAGTGGAACTAGAAACGTTACCTCATTAGATCCATCATTTTTTTGTGCCTCTGAGACAACGGATTTCCATCGATTCCTTCGCTTGAATAATTGACGTGTTTAGCGTGGAGTATTCGCCTTTTTAGTTTTTGTTGTGAACGCAAGGGATATGGTATTCATAACAGCAGTTATGCTGTATTATATACGAATCTGGGCACAAGGCCAGATATTCGATTCAATCATTCACTGCATACATTTCGTCAATAGCAGATCAGTAAATGCGAGCCCAGGCGGCCATGGAATGGCAGACATACGTATTTCTTTTTTCGTCAATGTTTTTGCTATCCATTCTGGTTTCACACACAGGTAAGAGCTAAGCAAATATTTCTGCATAATTAAAACTGACCGAATACATATCGGCGTTTCCGGTTAACCGTTTCACCCTGCTTAATTGGATTAGTTTACAATAGGCTGAACACGTTAATTACATGAATAACAATGTGAGGAATCTTTTCGAGTACAAGACAGTTCAAAGGCAATAATGAATGGATACATTTCATGTGTTACGCAATTGCGTAACCGAACATTTGGAGAACAAGAAAAATTCCCAAGAATGTTGCTGTCATCATTGAGAGCTATTCATCGATTCTCTCTTGCAGAAAACCATCTAGTTTTCAAATAAAATCGTTGGCTTATTTTTTGCTTGTTCAATTGAATTGCTTGAATGTTAGGGATCGATAGTTCTGATCGATAGTTAGCTACTGACTTTCTGGTCATACTTTTGTGCGGACAGCTGAACTGGGCACAAATGTTACAGCATATCATTAAAATAATACATAACACAATGAGCTCACTCAAGCCAGCACTTACAATTGTTGATCCTAAGAATAAACTGATAGGGTTAGCTATACGTGTGTTCTGAATAAGAACTTGTATAATCATATTTTCCCGTTTGGGACGTTTCTTTCATCTGACGGTCACATATTTTCTCATTCTCAGCCAGATGATTTATAGAGCTACTCTATCATCGCTCTTGAATGTTTGTATCTGAACCCGCTCACATCCGTGCTCGGGGTCGTGTGATAATGCCATTCAATGTATCACCTTGAGCAGCTACAATTGAAGTGTAACTGGGATACAAATCATCAAAGCAATGATGTTTGTTTCTTGAATACATTATCCTGTCAGAATATTAGACCGTGGGGTCGTCTGAATTCTTGTCAATACCACAGCATTTCCTCTCCACAATTGTATGCTGCTTTTAACTATAAATAATCGCTAATCTGGATGTTATATGTCTTTCAGCATCTGTCACGATTTCGTGCCCGGATTGGGTATCTTATACAGATCCTCCACCTGCCCTATATGAAGTTCATGGTGACACATGCTATCTGGTATATTCTCAGAAGAAAAATTGGCAAGACGCCTCAGAATATTGCAAACTACGCTATGGACAGCTTGCAAAGGTCCCGTTGAAGCTGATGTTTGATATCGGAAGAATGACTAAAATGGTATATTATCAAACATTCGACAAATGCAACTGGATTGGATTAACCAAAGAAGAAACGAAGGATCAATGGGAATGGAGTGACGGTAAGATGAAACTGAGCCTCCTACGGGATCTCTAAACTACTATACTTGAAGTTTTATAGAAACTAGTGCATCATTGGATAGCTTTAATTTTAAAATATTAGATTGGTCAATTCAAATTTTCAAATCGAAAATCCATCCAATCACAGTGCTTCTGTAAACGCTTATTAGACTTGGACATCGAATGTCTCCATCTTGATGATCAACACCGGAAATACCTAACCCGAGAAAACCAGCTCTGCTCGTCAACGATGTCATAAAATGGATGCATCTTATGGAATGGATGGCGCTCGATACATGCAAACCTAAAGATGATTTCCAAATATAGTCAAGTTTTAATTAGCAAATAACACGAACAGGTCTATTCGTTCGTAAAAAAAATGGTTTCAAGCTAAGAAAACAAAACTGAGATTTTGTTTTCGCAGAAGTTCACGCTAATATTTGCGCACACTATGTCGACAAGTGCGTTAGACACCGAGTCTGTTTTACATGCTTTTCGATCTATGGTTAGCCGTAACATGTAAACGGTATTTGAAATTAGTATATGACATATGCGATCGTGAATACACTAAGTCAGTAACGTAGACTAGCTAGACGGCACTGACACTCGTCAAAACCCCTACACCATTAGACTATTACAGAGTCTCTCTACACTCAAGCGGCAGACAGCGGCGCATGGGTGAGACTAATTATGTACATTTCATAGGCTGTATTTGCATTCGAGCTTCAGCGGTTCTCCCATGATACACGTACATCGCTCAAGTTATGTCTTGGTTCTGCATGAACACGAGACATACCAATTTTCCTGCAGTCTACGTGACATCATGTGTTTTGAGCAGAGAGGCTGTGAACATTGCATTCATGCTAGACTTCTACAATTGATGAAATTCTGGTCAAAATACTAAAACATTTAATTACCTCAAAAGGAAAATAAGATACCTGTTACCAAAACCACATGAATTGATACTATGGGAATAAAATATACTTTTGTATACAATAAACAACATATGAGAAGGAGAAAAACAAACAATCTTTTTCTAGAGAAATCGTCGTCTACTATTTGCAAACATGTACGTGTGCGCCAAGAGCAATAAACAACAAGTCGTTTAGAAAACGTGACACGTACACGATTATTTTTCGTTTCATGTCACCAGACACAATACCTAAAAGAAGATATGAACAGCTGGATCGTTTCACTTGTCAAACATGCCTTCATATACGAAAAGGTATTATTATATTCTAAAATATCAGATAATACGAATGAGTTTTACAGACACAACAGTGCATCACGGGATATCTGTTTCAAAACATTTGATTGATCAATTCAAATTTGAAAACGAAATTCGGGATTTTCGTTGGCCTGTTGAAAGGAATGAAAGAAAATCTAGCCTATTAAATCATGTTTAAATGTACAGGTACGCCCGTTGTCCATGAGTTGTGGGAGGAAGACTTTCTTCATTTATCAACTTCTCTATCAAGATGGCTGGACTGTGGTTCATTCTGCGTCAGTTCCTTCCTGTTCGGTCGACGTGAATACTGGGAGAAAATGACATGCAGCACGCAATATCCATTTGTCTGCCAATACGGTAAATAGTATTATCTGGGATATATTATTCTTAGAGATTGGCGGCTTCAATACAGACTGTAAAACTTCATATTATTTCTTACTTGTTTTTGCAAACATCCAGAAACAGTCTCGTTTAGTGTCGTGACAACTGAATAGTGTTGTCGCCAACATTTTGAGGAATATTATGAAGTAAATTTCTGATAAACTGAACATACTTTTCACCATTTTGTAGAACAAATTGTAGCAAAGCTTGGCTGATAAACATACTAGCTCAAGAATTAATAGCGCTATTCTCGTTCGTAGCATAGTACAGGCCTATTGATGTCAGGAAAGGTGTGTATAGTCATATTGATATATGGAAGTTGCGTACATCTACGATAGGTCAGGAATCTAACTTAGTGCACCGAACTATTCTCGAGACCATACTTTTCTTGATGGCGATTGCTAAATGTGCTCTTGTTTTCTGCGATATCCATGTCCACGGTGTTGTTGTTGTTTTCCACACAATACAACAACGTTTGTCTCTGTGCTGCTGTCTTCATGTGTGTCTCAATACTAGTTCTTCATCTTTCCCTTTTACAGATGCTGTCGATGTGAACGGAACGAAGAAGTCAACTCACGGTGAGAATAAATGCTATATCAAAGAGAGATTGGAATATCAATTGGCAATTAAATATAATAGTCATTGTCCAATTCAGGATTAGTTCGGAACTGAGTGGAAGAACAAGGAAGATCCCCCACACCGCCATACAGTTGACGTTAGCGTTTATAAAACCGTTCACCCAGAGGAATAGTTCAGTTCCGGGCTGAACAATACTGGATAATTCCCACCGTTTCACAATTTGGCTGTGTACGCGCATTTCTGTGTCATTCTCAAGGAAAAGCGCAATTTGTGTCACTAGACACGAACTTCATTCCAGCCGATGTTACGGCTGGAGAAATTCCTCATGTATGCAGTATTTAATTAGTAGAGTAAGAATAACTTATTGCTATCACTCTCCCGATTGAAAGTTCTTGGCTGAAATTTGCCAGAACCCTCAATTTAGGCTAAAATAACCATGTCACTGCGGATAGTGACCTTCTTGATTCCGCGATAAAATTGCCAGGAATTCTTTTGCTTTACATTATTCTACATTTTTTGGCAATCAGCTGCGTCAGTTCTTTCAATATCCGAATAAATTATTTACAACGGTTGATTATCTTGTAAAAAGGGCATGGACAAATGTCTGTCACTGGGTTGGTAGGTCAATGGTGTTACTGTAACTGAAATCGGAGCCAAAAAGCGAAAGCTCCATTTGAGACAAATTCATTTTCTCCAAGGGACTTCCTCTCCAAGCGCAGTTAAACACTTTTCGGTATTTTTCAGCCGTTTCTAGCACCAAAATCTTAGCGTACGTCTATTACCGGCCACTGCTGTCCCGTATAATGATCAACATTAGTGTTTCCCTAGTTAAAATAATTACTTTTAATAAAGAAATGTTCGTATAAATTACAAATTCATTGTTTTTGGACCGTCACGACAATATATTGGGGAGGACAAAATTGCTTCCAAAATGTCAGTGGTGTTCCTATTTGTACGGTAACACCATTGACAATCACGATGATTTTGTGCCAAGTTTCAATACAACAAGAGTTTTTTTTCCTTTCCGATAATACTACGATAAGACGACTTGTCATATACGTTTTTTTTCTAAATAGCCTTCACCTATAACTGCATTTTTGCGTCTATGAACAAATTGGTCACTAGTGTGTTACACGAGGTCATCGGTGTTACACCAGGTAACTGGTGTTAGAGTTTAGCTGGACAACTACTTGAAGGAGAAGAAGAAGTTTTATCAGAAGCAAAAATATACATGTTTCCCCTATATGGTCTTAACTTATAAGCGCATTTTTCAGTGCATCCATGAGCAAACTAATCAGTAGTACGTGCTACACGAGGTCAGTGGGGTTACCGGATTGCCATTGGTGTTACGGATGCATGAATCGTCTGGAACTTCAGAAACGTTTCGATCGAGCCATGCAAGCCATGACCAAGGCGAGGTAGAATCGGTCAAGAACATTTACTAAAAACAGAACCAGTTTCAAGGTGTATTCCATGCCACGAAGATCTCACAGTGAAACATATTCTGATTGACTATATGGATTGTAAGAGATTTTTTTAACGAGCAGCTAATTTAGATTATCATTTTAGTCGGATAAAAGAAGATCGTATTTTAGGTTATTTGAGAGAAATCGGCTTGTTGCCTAACTTGTAATGTGTGTACAATTCTTTGGTGTGTTGTATTGATTACTTCTGGATTGCTGGGTTGTTGACTTGTTGTAGAAATACTTAGAATTTTGTTTGATTATCATTATATACATGTATCTGAGATACTGCTGAACTTGACGTTAAACCTTAATTCTCTCTATCTCTCTCTCAAGAAATTCAGAAACAGTCGCTCAAATTGTGACATATTTTGATAAAAAAACACGAAATAGATTAGCAGAATGTCGTCATCAAGAATGAATAGGTTTATTATAAAGACCCCACAAGAATGGCTGAATTACATACGCATAGCGTATTCTTACTATTTCTCAATCCAGGTGTCGGAACATGAATCTCACTTAAAGAGATATTAAGTACGAGTCATATTCATTTCAGGATGTCAGCCGCTGTCTGCATTTCGTCTCGCAATGTTTGTAGTCTGTGGGAACATGATTCTCACTTAAAGAGATATTAAATACGGGTCATGTTCATTTCAGGATGTCAGCCGCTGTCTGCATTCCGTCTCTCAATGTTTGTAGTCTGTGGGAACATGATTCTCACTTAAAGAGATATTAAATACGGGTCATGTTCATTTCAGGATGTCAGCCGCTGTCTACATTCCGTCTCTCAATGTTTGTAGTCTGTGGGAACATGATTCTCACTTAAAGAGATATTAAATACGGGTCATGTTCATTTCAGGATGTCAGCCGCTGTCTGCATTCCGTCTCTCAATCTTTGTAGTCTCTGGGAAAATGATTCTCACTTACAGAGATATTAAATACGGGTCATGTTCATTTCAGGATGTCAGCCGCTGTCTGCATTCTGTCTCTCGACGGTTGTAGTCTGCGGGAACATCTAACACTGTCACAAGCCGTCAGTTGAATGATGAAACTCCAGGTGGCATGGCCCAGTCGGTACATGGCGCGAATAATATAATTGGCTATAAGAAAGCGTCCGTCACCCGCTGATTGGCACAGAATCGCTCTGACTGATTGGTTGAAATGACGGCACCTGATTGGTTATTTGACACCCACTGCAGAAGGCATTGTATGCTACAATCCTCTCAAGCTCAACGTGTAGATGTATACGTGGGCCAGCGTCAGGCGCTATGATTAAACCCAGTATATCGTATCAGCGTATATATTGTTAAAGCTCAATATATAAACACCTGCACCGCAATCTGATGTTTCAGCTGGTCCACTTCTTTAAGACTGGTATGCATGTCGTTGTAATGAGAGTATACTTGACCTTGTTGACAACATCCAGCTTCACATCTCCTAATGGAGAATGACAAAGCATGGTTGAATGAGAGGTAAACAAATATCCGAAACAACACGCTCTTGAAGGGCACAACATGATATCATATAGGTCAACCCTGAGACCCCCAATTAATATTGGTAGGGCTGATCATATACATCTATTATATGTATATATGGCTGTAGTCATAACACAAACAAACAAAGCACGTAGATCGATGCACCTCTTCAAAGTGGACGGACACAAGTAATGGCCGGTTAGCCCATGAAGCATATACACGTTAGAGTTATATTAGCCGTGTATTTCTATCTTGGCGTTCAGCGTCTCCGAGGTGGATAATAGGGGTTAATGGCTGGCAGCATCCTACATGGATAGGGGATCCGGCGTATTAACGTGTTGTGGCAGACATGTATATGTTAAATTATATTCAAACATACATGTCGCTAAATGACCCGATATTCAATATATGACTATCAGAGTCGAGGACTATTCTTACTATTTCCCAATCCAGGTGTCGGAACATGAATCTCACCTAAAGAGATTTTAAATACGGGTCATGTTCATTTCAGCATGTCAGCCGCTGTCTGCATTCCGTCTCTCAATGGTTGTAGTCTGTGGGAACATGAATCTCACTTAAAGAGATATTAAATACGGGTCATGTTCATTTCAGGATGTCAGCCGCTGTCTGCATTCCGTCTCTCGATGGTTGTAGTCTGCGGGAACATCTAACACTGTCTCAAGCCGTCAGTTGAATGATGAGACTCCAGATGGCATGGCCCAGTCGGTACATCAGACTTGAGATATTTCTAATATATGTCTTGGCTATTGCCAGTCTCGAAAGGTGAGATTTACGTAGACATGTATTGACCTAATTAATATGTCTCTGCTTCTTGTAGCGTTTTCTCTGTTTACTATAGAAGCGTCCTGTTTTCATTCTGTCTCTAATGAGTTAGAACGAATCGATTAATATACGGCGTTTGTTGTCAGGATACTGATCTTCTCAATCAAGGTCGCAGGGATAACTCAATGTGTGAAGAGTCGAACTTGTTAGCATATTCTTACTATTTCTAAATCCAGGTGTCGGAACATGAATCTCACTTAAAGTGATATTAAATACGGGTCATGTTCATTTCAGGATGTCAGCCGCTGTCTGCATTCCGTCTCTCAATGTTTGTAGTCTGTGGGAACATGAATCTCACTTAAAGAGATATTAAATACGGGTCATGTTCATTTCAGGATGTCAGCCGCTATCTGCATTCCGTCTCTCTATGGTTGTAGTCTGCGGGAACATCTAACACTGTCGCAAGCCGTCAGTTGATTGATGAAACTCATCTTTCATATCCGACTATTCTCTGAGACGAGCCGTCGGGGTAAAATCAGGTTGTCTTCAAGTCGTATGGAAAGCTCGTTAACATATATTAATATGCTTTAACTTAACAGGTGCTTGACGTCACTCTGAAGTCGGCAATCGTGATAAATGCTGAGCGATATCGGTTGGCTGGGTAGCAGGTATACTTTAAGTATATTTAATTGAAAGTCCGTGCTACATTATATCATGCAGTCCCTGGTATTTCATCTCACTCCATGATGAGCAGTGTCGAATCCTGGGGTGAATGAGAAGCATGCTGGCTCAACTTATATTAATTGTAGTTCCATCTACCGTATTCGACGTCTCTCGGAGGCAGGCAGTCGAGATAAAGGATGATTCCTGTAGTCGATAAGCAGAATAAGAGATATTAACAGTGTAGCATGTATACATTTAAGTATATTTACTGGTGCATGCTACCGAAGATCTTCATCTTTCGGTGTTTGACGTCTCTTTAACGCGGAAAGTTGGTGTATAAATAGCCTGTCTTTTTTGCAGATCGTACCATTTGTACTTCATGCTGCGGACCTCCCACTCCATTATCAGGAACTCAGCAGCGATCCCGTGCTAGTTTGTGTATTATGACAGCAAAGGCGAACATGATCTAACGATCAATATTCAACTTCTTTTATTAAATGCAATAAGTATATTTAAAATACATTGCATATCTGCGAAATGCTTGCCTAAAGGCTATTACCACATTTCATCCGAGTACCGTTAAGGTACATAAATATCTCATGCGAAATGCTAGAATTAACTACTATGCATTTCGACCTCAGGACTTATGTCTTGGAATCAGAACACTCAAGTCAGTGAGGATCAATGAACCCAGAGGGAACAATGATGCACGTGTCAGAACATAAGGGAATGAATCCCCAAGACCAATGTGTGAAGAGATGTTCATATACACACCCACTTTCTCGGGGTGTTCTGACCCCGTTTGTATGAAATGATGTTCATATACACACCCACTTTCTCGGTGTGTCCTGACCCTACAGTAGCCTGAGTTTTACGTATATATGAGTATGCTAGCGCATCTTCATAGATGTGTACTAATGTACCTCAGAGCCAGTGTTTCGAAATCTTTCGGGAATATAACTTATGTATATCATCCCAGGCATATTCTCATCAGGGGTCACGCCTATGGTTCTCTATATAAAGATGTTACCAATCTCGCAAACATCAATCTCGTAAGCTTTCTGTTCTCCGTACTGCTGTTATATCTTAGATTTCCGCAGGAGTTCTTTTAAATTCCGTCCTCTTCTGTATACACCGATCGGATGATGTGGGAATAGTCGGTTGGTTTTAGAGTTAGTCTGTATTATATGCCAGTATTTTTTAATAATTTTTATCAGCTGGCGTGATCCGGGTTGGAATGTTGTGATGAATCGTGTCGGCTTGACCAAAACCGGTTGAGTCTGGTTGTGCTTGGTTCTGTGCAGAAGTTTCGATCTCTCAGGGTGTTTAACCTCTGCGAGTGCTTTCTCGATTTCACGCTGTTCATATCCCCGGAGTCTAAGTTTATTATTGAAGACTTTAACTTTCTCGTCGAAGTCACTGGAATTGTTGCAGTTCCTTGCGTATCTGATTGCCTCTCCTTTTATAAAGGATTTGAAGCAGGAGGGTGGATGGGCCGATTCTCGGTGTAAATACTGGTATGTTTCAGTTGCCTTGGTGTGACATTTGATGTCCAGAATACCGCTGCTTTCAAATCTCTTCCCTTTGAATGTAACGGTATCCAAAAAGCTGATAGATCTGTCTGATATCTCGAAAGTGAACTTTAACAGAGGATGGGCATTATTTGCCATCTCAAAGAAGTCCCGTACATCTTTTGCTGGACCATTATAAATCCAATAGCCATCGTCCCGGTATCGTTTGTGAAGCAGGATATTATGACGTAATGGGAACCGCTCCAACAGTCTGTTGATGTGCTGATAGATAGCAGAATCACATAACTCGGGCGAGGGAATTGCCCCCATTGGAGCTCCCACAATTTGCCGGTAATATTTACCATTAAATGCAAATTCGTTTTCTGTAAGGATGAGGTTGGCTATTTCTACCAGTAATTCAATCGATGGCCTTTTTAGGTCATATACGATATCGTCGTTCGTCGCGAGATCAGTCTTCAGGGCTGCGGCTATCTCTTCAAAACTCAGATTTGTGTACAGCGATGTGATATCATATGTAACAAGGATAGCACTGCTCGGGATGGGCATACTTTCAATTCCATTAATGAAATTTGAAGTATCCGCAAGGTATGTATGTTGCTTTTTAATAATAGGCAACAGGAAGAAATCCAAATATCTCCCCAGTTTCGAAGTAGGTGAGTTGCATTGCGAGATAATCGGTCGTCCCGGCACTGATATATTGGAAATGTCCCCCGGATTAATCGGGTCGAGGTTCTCCAGGATTTGCTTGATTTTATGAATCTTAGGCAGCAAATACATGTGGGGAATTTTCATCTTGAGTAGCGGATCATACAAGTATTTGTATGTGTCCTTGTCCAGCACTTCTTCCTGTTTAAGTTTGCATACAAGGTTTAGCACCTTTCTATGCATCTCTTTTACGTTGATATAATCAATCTCGACGTAGTGTATTCCGTCATACAGCTGGCGATTTGCTTCCTGGATATATAAGCTTTTGTCAAGAATAACAGTTATATTATTCTTGTCAGCAGTAGTGATAATTACATCACATTTACCCGATCTCAATTTATTGAGTGATTGACGTTCGCCGCTCGACAGGTTGTCTTTGTGTGATTCTTTAGCGTTGGACGATAGCTCCAGTCTAGTAGCATAGAGGTAATCTTCAATGCTATTAGAGGCCAGTGGTGCTACGAATTCAGACTTAACATAAAACGGGTGCTGCTGTTTGCGCGTTGTAGGTGAGTCTGAGAAAAATTCTGTACGCCGCATCTCGTTTGCCATTCGTCCGAAATCTGTACCAATATCACGTTCTCTTATAGTAGTCGTTGGAATGAATGATAATCCCCGGGATAGCAGAAAAATATCATTATCTGTTAACATCAGACTTGAGATATTTCTAATATATGTCTTGGCTATTGCCAGTCTCGAGAGGTGAGATTTACGTAGACATGTATTGACATAATTAATATGTCTCTGCTTCTTGTAGCGTTTTCTCTGTTTACTAGAGAAGCGTCTTGTTTTCATTCTGCCTCTAATGAGTTAGAACGAATCAGTTGATATACGGCGTTTGTTGTACTCTCTATCAGGATATTACTCTTCTCAATCAAGGTCGCAGGAATAACTGACTGTATATTCTCAGTATGTTAGCGTCTAGCCTAATCCGGTAACATTTGATAGGTGGACGGAGACAAAGGAGTTATCGTTGATAGGTTATAGCTGCGCGTTCCTGATTGGCTGAATCTGCGTCGGTTGATTGGCTAATTATGGTGCCTGGGTTAAATGCCTTGTACGCTTGAATCCCTCCAAGCTCTTATCGATTGGAGTATGGATTAAGTTGCGGATACGATTTAAGTCCAGCTGGGTAGTGCTTAATGCACATGTATGGCCAGCATGACTTTCACTGGAAAATGCGTTGTGGGATGAGAAATATGAAATCGAAACACTGAGCTCATGAGTATATATTACATACGTTTATTAAAAGAACCTCCATTAACATAGGTAGGTCATGCATATATATATTAACATATATATATATGTGTGTTTAAGCCACGATGGGCGATGGTCATATATGTTAGGTCATAACAGCACTGGTATAAGTATTTCGGAGTATATTTAATATATATTTAATATATATTAGTCCAGCACTTCCTAATATCTCCATCTCGACTGCTTGGGTGCCCGGTTGTCATCTTCATGTTCATATCTCCTCTTGTTTCCGTGTCTTTGATCTCTTTTTTGTTTTGATTCATAGTGGTGGTAGTCATGGGTGTCTTTGTATGCTGCCGATTCGGTTCGCCGATTCCATTTCTTTGTTCTGTGGCGGTCAGGTTGGCCTGTAGATGTGGGCGGTTTAATCGGTCGATGAGCTGATGGTCTGGTGGACTGGGGTAATTTCACCTCTGGTCTCTCTGTCACGCCCTGCTCCGTCTGCTCGGTAGTTTTCTTGGTGGACTTGGCTGTTCCTGTGGGCTTCTTATCAGCTTCTCGAATTTTTAGGCCAAATTCTTTCACCGCCTTATCTGACGTGGTGAAAATATTATGAACCTTTTCATTCATCCCCTGGTGGGTGCTGATGTCTTCCTCAGTGGTCTTCGGAATGGCGCTCCTGGTTGTGCGAATGGCCTCATTCATATTAGCCGTTTCTTCTCGTATATGTTCGGTACATATTTCCAATAGTCGAGTCATGGCTATATCAAGTAGCTCTTGTCGTAGTGCATCAATCTTCGGTAGGATCTTGTCTGTTGCCTTGCCCAGCCCCGGCGTGATATTGATTCGAAGGAAGCTTGGTGTTTTGCCCTTTTCCTTGGAGAATTTGATGCTCTCCTTTAACGTTCTTATGGGTTGGCGTCTTTCTGATATGGCAGAGATCATCTCAATGCAGTCCTCAATCAGCTTAGCATTGCTGGGCCAATTTTCTTCTTCAGTCTCAGAGTATCTAGGTGAAGCGCCTGTGTTGTCGGCCGGATCGGAATGGGAGATTTCCATGTTAGCTAGCTGGTTGGTAGCAGTAGTTAAGGTATTTCTGAATAGTCCGCTGATGTGAATACGTTGCATGTTGTTCAAGTTATGAGTCGGTCGGGGTTTATATACCGTTAAATTAACCCTCTGAGTACTCAGTGTCAGGTCAAGTTCTGCATTCTGTATATGGCTTGACGGGGGTGGCGGTCGGATTAGAGTCGGGGGGTCTCGGGCGGCAGCATAAATCCACTCTTTTAATGTAGTTCGCTGTATACTGGAATGTGAGCCCGTTAGCTTGGGTTATTTCACATCGCTGTGGACTCCGGTATCGGCTAGGCGGGGTGCCAATGCTGGAGGAGAATCTTCTTTTCTCATTGAGCATTGCCCAAATGGAACTATTGTTCAGTTGAGCGGCACATAAAACGATTAGATGACTTTGTTATGAACCATAATTGAAACATTGATCTAATGATCATCGTTCAATAAGGAATATATGACCAGTGTTGTAACCGTAAAGGTATATTAGTTTTCTCATGCGAAGTGCTAGAATTAACTTCCATGCATTTCCAACTTTGTGCTGCATATTTACCAGTTCTGTTGAATCTGTTATGACCACAGCTGAATCACTGATCTAATGATCAGCGTTCAGTAAGTACTTATATGACCAGTATTGTACCTTTATAGTACATTAATATTCTAATGTAAAATGTTAGAATTAACTTCTATGCATTTCCCACTCAGGACTTATATCCGGGAGTCAGAACACTCAAGTCGATGAGGATCAATGAACCCAGAAGGATCAATGATGCACGTGTCAGAACATAACGGGAATGAATCCCGAAGACCAGATTGTATGAAATGATGTTCATATACACACCCACTTTCTCGGTGTGTCCTGACCCTACAGTAGCCTGAGTTTTACGTATATATGAGTATGCTAGCGCATCTTCATAGATGTGTACTAATGTACCTCAGAGCCAGTGTTTCGAAATCTTTCGGGAATATAACTTATGTATATCATCCCAGGCATATTCTCATCAGGGGTCACGCCTATGGTTCTCTATATAAAGATGTTACCAATCTCGCAAACATCAATCTCGTAAGCTTTCTGTTCTCCGTACTGCTGTTATATCTTAGATTTCCGCAGGAGTTCTTTTAAATTCCGTCCTCTTCTGTATACACCGATCGGATGATGTGGGAATAGTCGGTTGGTTTTAGAGTTAGTCTGTATTATATGCCAGTATTTTTTAATAATTTTTATCAGCTGGCGTGATCCGGGTTGGAATGTTGTGATGAATCGTGTCGGCTTGACCAAAACCGGTTGAGTCTGGTTGTGCTTGGTTCCGTGCAGAAGTTTCGATCTCTCAGCGTGTTTAACCTCTGCGAGTGCTTTCTCGATTTCACGCTGTTCATATCCCCGGAGTCTAAGTTTATTATTGAAGACTTTAACTTTCTCCTCGAAGTCACTGGAATTGTTGCAGTTCCTTGCGTATCTGATAGCCTCTCCTTTTATAAAGGATTTGAAGCAGGAGGGTGGATGGGCCGATTCTCGGTGTAAAAACTGGTATGTTTCAGTTGCCTTGGTGTGACATTTGATGTCCAGAATACCGCTGCTTTCAAATCTCTTCCCTTTGAATGTTACGGTATCCAAAAAGCTGATAGATCTGTCTGATATCTCGAACGTGAACTTTAACAGAGGATGGGCATTATTTGCCATCTCAAAGAAGTCCCGTACATCTTTTGCTGGACCATTATAAATCCAATAGCCATCGTCCCGGTATCGTTTGTGATGCAGGATATTATGACGTAATGGGAACCGCTCCAACAGTCTGTTGATGTGCTGATAGATAGCAGAATCACATAACTCGGGTGAGGGAATTGCCCCCATTGGAGCTCCCACAATTTGCCGGTAATATTTACCATTAAATGCAAATTCGTTTTCTGTAAGGATGAGGTTGGCTATTTCTACCAGTAATTCAATCGATGGCCTTTTTAGGTCATATACGATCGCGAGATCAGTCTTCAGGGCTGCGGCTATCTCTTCAAAACTCAGATTTGTGTACAGCGATGTGATATCATATGTAACAAGGATAGCACTGCTCGGGATGGGCATACTTTCAATTCCATTAATGAAATTTGAAGTATCCGCAAGGTATGTATGTTGCTTTTTAATAATAGGCAACAGGAAGAAATCCAAATATCTCCCCAGTTTCGAAGTAGGTGAGTTGCATTGCGAGATAATCGGTCGTCCCGGCACTGATATATTGGAAATGTCCCCCGGATTAATCGGGTCGAGGTTCTCCAGGATTTGCTTGATTTTATGAATCTTAGGCAGCAAATACATGTGGGGAATTTTCATCTTGAGTAGAGGATCATACAAGTATTTGTATGTGTCCTTGTCCAGCACTTCTTCCTGTTTAAGTTTGCATACAAGGTTTAGCACCTTTCTATGCATCTCTTTTACGTTGATATAATCAATCTCGACGTAGTGTATTCCGTCATACAGCTGGCGATTTGCTTCCTGGATATATAAGCTTTTGTCAAGAATAACAGTTATATTATTCTTGTCAGCAGTAGTGATAATTACATCACATTTACCCGATCTCAATTTATTGAGTGATTGACGTTCGCCGCTCGACAGGTTGTCTTTGTGTGGTTCTTTAGCGTTGGACGATAGCTCCAGTCTAGTAGCATAGAGGTAATCTTCAATGCTATTAGAGGCCAGTGGTGCTACGAATTCAGACTTAACATAAAACGGGTGCTGCTGTTTGCGCGTTGAAGGTGAGTCTGAGAAGAATTCTGTACGCCGCATCTCGTTTGCCATTCGTCCGAAATCTGTTCCAATATCACGTTCTCTTATAGTAGTCGTTGGAATGAATGATAATCCCGGGATAGCAGAAAAATATCATTATCTGTTAACATCAGACTTGAGATATTTCTAATATAT
>JAVTVY010047681.1:0-24207 GCA_036873755.1 Hanleya hanleyi | reverse complement strand
TACAATTCATTTAGCCCATCACCTCCCTCATGTAACGGGACACCGTCGGAAGAGCAAGCTTTTAATAATTTGGTGTATTGGGTTACATATAGGACTTCACGCCATATGGTATGTGTACTGCGCGTTGACAATTTAATTAGTTTCGTGTTACATAAGCGATGCTACCGTAGATTTCTGGATAAGTGATCACCTGTCATGCAGATGAATGAATGCACAATTTATCACGTGATTGAAAGAGATATAATACGTCATCAGGGTTCAGGTCCATTGTATGCTAAACTCTACTAACTCTAAATTATTTCTGAATACTGAAGCACTGAAGTCACAGCGAACTCTAAGCATCACAAACAAAAGGCCCAATAATTTGAAATAGCCTTCTCCAGTCCACAAAGGAAGCCAAGTCAGTGAACTCTTTCAAGAGGCATCTATAGGTACATTTGGAAATGTTTTCAGCTAAAATTCCTATATGTCGTGCTTTAGCTGTTTCATTTTTATTATTTGAGGGCCTCAAACATAAAAGGTGAACAGTTATGTAAACTGATTGTGCCACGCTCTCAAAATAAATATTTTTTTATTATTTTTATCTGCATGTCCAGTGATTCAAGTTGAATGACGTTGTTTCTGAGTTCGCGTACACATTTTCAGGATTATAATTGAACTACTAAAATCAACTAGATCCTTAGTAAATTGACTGTGATCTTACTGGCACGATCAACATGATTACCCTTATATCTCCAAGACATAACTTGTCGATTTTAGATCAGTATCCACTTACTTCTGCTCATCTAAAGTTATTTTTACATTGCATGAGTGCATTACTGGCACAATGGAACAAAGTTCACCAACGTTCAGATTCCAAGCCAAGGAGCCAACTAAAAATACTTACTTGCTTACTTACTTACTTAATTAATATCAAAATTTACGCTGCATTTTAAAATTGAGAAGATCAAATTTTTGTCATTGTCATCCGAGAACCTAATTTAGGAAAAGCTCCCTTAAAACTCTTTGCCCCATGATGACGCCATTTGACGCCCCTTTCTAAACCATACAGGCTTTTCTAGGCTGCCCCATAGACCTTTTCGGTGATCACCTGTAAATTGTCAGGTACAAATCTATTGGAGGGCTGGGGTCAAAGGTTTAATAATTTTTTTATTACTTTTACAGTGGCCAACAATTTAGCATTGAATGAGGTTAATTAATTATTTTATTACATAAGGCATCAAATGGCATCATCATGGACGAGGAAGGGGCGTCAAATAATGGCGTCACCATGGGGCAACGGTAGTAAACCTCCATGGGGCAAAGAGTTAAACCAGTATATTCATAAAAGGGATATGCAATGTGATATAGAAATCTGATCACAATAAACAGATTGAAAAGTATACCTCTCAGTCTTAAAGCACGTTTTTTGGGGGGTTTTTTGGGGGTTTTTTTGCCAATAAAGTCAAGAATATATCAACTAAGAGACATCTGCCATAGGCGACCATGGAACATGAATTGTCATTTATCTAATCTGCATAATAAGACAACATGTTTCGTTCTTATTAAAAATTAGACTACAGGTATATGCACATTCTTATTGGAAAATCAGTGTTACGGCATGCAGTCACTGGAGATTTTTGAGTAAATCAAAAGTTATTGGACAAAACGTACCTTTTTTACCTCCATTTTAGAGAGGTAGTTCTCTATCTAACCTTATAAATATTAATGGATCAGGTAGGGGGTGGTCTCTGAAATGCTACGAGCAGATCTGATAACTCGACTGACAAAAAGATATCAATTGGGGGAAAAATAATATCAGGTGAGAAGTCACTACATGTACCACTGCAAGATCTCCGGAATTCCAAATGTCTCTCAGTTTTCAGGAGAGTGATTACATTTGCTCTCCATCGCTTTGTAAATTTTCTCCAGGAGAGCTTTTCATCACTCACGCAAAACAGGATACAGAAGTGTGATCAACATCTATTACGAACACACATTACAAACACACATCTTGTTACACAAACACACATCAATTACAAACAGCTAAATACAAACACACTTCTTGTTACACTGCGAAAAATACCCTACTTATTTAAAATAATGCCCTAAAATTTTCTTGAAATAAGATAATTTTACTTAAAATAAGTTAAATTTCAAGAAAATTTTAAGATTTTTTTTCTTGTTTAAGTAAAATATACTCCAAATTTTACTTGAACAAGAAAATTTTAAAAAAATTCTTAAAACAAGATTTTTTTAAGAATTTTTTCCCAATTTTAAGAATTTTGGAGAGGGGTAAGTATATTTTACTTAAACAAGAAAAGAAATGTTAAAATTTAACTTATTTTGAATAAAATTATCTTATTTCAAGAAAATTTTAGGGCATTATCTTAAATAAAGTAGGGTATTTTTGGCAGTGTAAAAGAGACTGAATTTGATTAATTTCAAAGAATTGAATAATGATCAAATGTACCTAAAGAAAGGTTAGATTTAATCGCACCTCTAGCCGAGTGTATAAACTCATTTTATATATACACTTACTTTTCTGGAGGCGGGATGTTGTCGAAACTATCCGATAATCCAACGACTCCACTATTTCTGTGGTGAGCATAACGACGATACGACCGCTCCCGCATAGGTGCCGGCAAATGTGTCCCGCGGTATCGATGGAACCACACGTTTGACATTATAGACCACAGCATTGACGCTGCCAACTTCACTTCACTGCCAGGCCTCGATTACTCATCATGGGGGTTCATTCACCCAGTACTGGACTAGTCTAGCTTCGTCCTTGTTCCACGATTGAACATTTCATGACGACTGAGTCAACACATCCATGCTAATCCTGTTAAACCTAAAGTTGTCCTCTCCTGTCACAAATGAACCCGCACTACAGTTTCGTGCTGTCATCGTATCATATTTAATGCATAAATCCCCCTATCCGGCAGCCCTACACATGTATCAGCCAGTCAAAGCAGCCATTTTTCATCGCACTGCGAAGTTTCTGCCTTGTTAATATTTAATTCACATGTTGTTTTTTTCCCCACAATTTTCTCAGCACTGCTATATACATGTAGACAGTACAGGGACTTTTCATCTACATTGTCTATCAAATCAGCGTACAGAGATACAATCTGCGTATCAACTCTTTTGTTATATCTCGAAGTGACTCACTCAACAGGTTTCGACATGCGGAAGCCAAAATGGTCAGCTAAGCAACATCGTTTAGAGAAGTCAGTTCTATCTCAAACACTAATTGCCTAGACAACCACGTTTTAAAGACAATGGCTCCATTGTGACACTAAAGGCTCAGCTAGCATTTCCATTTCATTTCGCATAAAGTCACCCGACTGTTGACGGCAATGAGAGCAATTGGCTGTACAAGTTGTCCTGCGTTGGGTACACTAGAATGACTGTAATACATGTATTCCCAATACTACACATTGCTATAAGGGCTGTAAAAGGACAAGCAACAGCTGTCTTCACAGTATGCGCCCAACTAACATCACAGCTCAGCGGAAAGACAGCGGACAGACCAGTCAATACGTTTCTCACCAGTGATCAGCTCGGCTACACCACGCGAGGGTTAAAACACACAGAAATCTCTACTCCAGTTTTCCTATTGGTACATGCAGCCCCGAGGGTTAATCCTACGGCGGGTTCATCATCAACACCTTTCTAAAGAGGTGGCTCAACTTTACGGTATCAGGTGTGTGGGCAGCGCATTAATTTGTCTGAACAAAGCTTTGTTAAGGGTACCGGGGTACATTTGATTAGTACGTACCTCTCCCGGAGTGTATGTGCGATCATAGCTAAATATATTTGTATCATCTGTTACGCACAGAAGGTGAAACACCTGCCATGCCAATCAGCTGGAGGCCTATAGAATTCAATTGTCTCTGACTTAATCATGTTAACTGGACACGGTGAAATATAGGGCCTATATTACGACACGTAATTACAATGTGAGGTCTCACTTGGCAATGAGACACCTTAGATGACATCACCCCCAATGATGAATATTTGAGCACGGAATATAAGGGAGCGTGGTTCTGTTCCGGTCAAATGTATTATTCCAAAGGTTATAACCCGGCATAACATAAAGAGCGTAAAGCTTGTACTGCCCTGCCGAGCCGAGCCGTTTTGATGCTGATTTCCTTCTATACCGTCACCATTGACATTTGAAACTATGGAACCGCTCCAAAAAACCATCTGCTCCCGCTGAATAATTTAATTCGTTGATTGTGTCAACATCATCAAATTATGCCAAGAACATGGTCTGCAATTAATGTTCAGCAGTGATATCCTGGCTTAATTCTCCATTATGATATGGTTCTGTCATCCCTCCGTCTGTCCGTCTATTTGATCCAGACAAATTCAACTCATATGTTTCGGATTCAGTTCATATCATCACTCAAACTACTCAATGATTAGACAAAACGAAATACATATACAGGATTATGGTGCGGATGTCCATAGGCAAATACGAGAACAACAGTCTGACGGGGTGTACGTCCGCCCATAAGTGCCGCCTGTGCCAGTGAGACCGTATAATAGCCCATACGGCTTTATCAACACATCAGGATAATATTGACCCCGAGGCTAGCCCCTCTCTAACCATCTGAAGTAACCATCTCTAATTGCCGCCATTAGCAATTCTATCGGAGCAGACAAGAGTCCATCAGTGTCGATCTGTCGGAGAAGTCAGCCAGAGTCGCTGGACGAACAGATCGACGTACAGACAGCAGACAGAGATGACACCGTGAACACACAATGTTAAACACTGAGCGAAATCAATATGGTTCACGCAAATATTGTCATCATTTGTTCTGATTGGATATAATTAATCATACATGTTCACTGTAACGATACCATAATCACACTAATAATTTGATACATTTTCCAAACATTGATTTCTTGCACTGAATAGGCCTTTCCTGCATTAGTGCAAAAACAATTAAATTGTCATATTCAAGATAACCTTCCAAATTATACGATTTATACCCTGTTACTTGTTTTACGACTTTAATTTTAACAATTTCAATGTTATTAATGTTATTGTAGAGCACAGCGCCACAAGCATGTCGGAACTTGTGACATTATTATGGAACTATTAATCACGTCATAGTGCAACATTGTTGCAAATTTGTTCAATTCTTTGCATTGCCGCGACGTCCTGCAGACTCTGCAGGACGCTCCAACTATGACGTCGTCAACGTTAATATCTCTGACGTCAGAAGAGGTAGTGACGATTTCTCTCTCACTGTAGGGAGCTGCTTTTGAATCCTCTGAGACAGACTACATGTATGAGTGGAATGTTGGGGGAAACTTGATTACGTTTTATTATCCACATCGCAATCTTGCATATGATGTACACTTACACAAGTACCCCGGTTAAACTTTAAGGTATTTTCTGGTTAAGGCCCCATAAAAAAATACCATGTTTCCCATCACTGACTTTTCTTTTTATTTTCGGAAGGGCAGAGGAATGGTTTGAACAGCTAGTTCAAGAATCCACTGATATTAAGATAGTGATAGTCTAATTTGATTCTAAAATGGTATATACAATTCATTTTAAAATTAAAAAATTTCAGCACAAAAAATGTTTCATCTTGTACACGGTCTTGCTACAGATTGGATATTAAAATCGGCAGAAATCCCATGACGTGCCACAACAAGCATTCGTAGCGCGCCACAACAGTTGCTGGTGCAAACCAGTCAGTTCAGCCTCATTTTCATACCAAAAGAAACACCAACAAGGCAGGTGAGAAAAAATAAAAAATAAATCGGGGCGGGCTGAAAAATCGAGGCGGGTAGTGATGGGAAACAAGGCATTTTTTTTATTGGACGTAATGGGGACGATCACTGGGCCATGCCAATTCTATTTTCTCCTAACATGCTTATATGGTGAAATACAAGCCAGACAGTTTTAATCTGACCCTTGCTGTCAAATGAGTGTTATACATGTACAGTGAAGGAAAAAAGCCTGATCACACTCTGCTATGAATATGGGTTGTCTGCATGGTTTTGAGTGCTGATATGATTCAATTATTTGACAAGTTCAGTACATGGAGGGTAGAAATAACTTTACCTTGAACGCAATTCCCTAAAGTGCAAATCACAGTTGAAATAATGCTGCACTAAAAGCTGACACACTGGGTGAACAAACACGTGACTCTTATATGCAAAGTTCTGTGCATCACGTTGAGGAACAGGGCTAACATCAGGGAAATTGGTTTTCTTATATAACCAAAGGACATGAGATGTGTTCTGAGGATATTTGGTAAATATCACAGCCTGCGCCTATGATATTAGTAGTCACAGGAGTGTTTTTCTTCAGCTGCAATCAATTCGTGATTCAAGTTATTTCTACCCTGTACTGTATTGATCTAACTCTTAATTATTGGTGGAACAAAACTGTTTAATATCATCAGTGATATACAATGTCATGACACCATACTACAGCCTTTAGTACAAGTGTTATAATTTGGCTCACAGGGCCAACATGACTGACGACGTCATTTTGGAGGAGTTGTCTCCCTTCAATGTAATCAACTCCCTAGCATTAATGTATCAACGGCTGCAAATAATTGGGATGGGGTTCATCAAAGCGCTTTCTATGAAGAATTTGAAAGAAAGCACGTTTCAATTGATTTATTGAATGATACCATCGTGCAGTGGCGATTCTTTGTTGAAATTAAAACTATCAATTATCAATTTTTTTTATCTCTAGTCCAATTTGCACTCTCAAACTGCAATTTATTGTGACTGATTGCTCCATTATTATATAATTTTTTTTACAAATACATCACATTTTCACTCATTAAAGCACACTTTCCTGTTCTCATGGCATTTCTATACTAAAGAATAGATTTTGCTCCCAATGCTCACGCAATATGAAGAAGGGGCATATTTTCTATTTCATTGCCAAAGTTAACCCAATTGAGATTCATGAGCATGTCAGGGGGAAAATCTAAAAGTGAAAATTTTTTTCTACTGGCAAACATATGTTCACAGTGAAAACATGAATTGCAGGCAAGCACCTAAAAGGTGCGTGGACCCCTCAGCCTGTTTTTATTAGTCAAGTAGGATCAGGGCTGCATCTAGAGCCAATTTAGTTCCAGAAAACGTATGGGCACCCAAAACTCATATGAAACAAAAAACGAAAGCGTTGTTGTTGTTGTTCAATTTGAAAGGATTTCTGAAGGAAATACTCCTAGAAAAAGCATAGCTGGGTATTGAATTTCATGTTAATAAACCTCTGTTTTGTGATTGATCACAGGCTTTGCGCTGAAATTCACTAAAAAAAATTGGACCCTCAATAATGAATTACGAAAAGGAACTGGGAGTTTGGGATCGGAACATGCAAAAAATCCCTGGATACAGCCTTGTGTATACAGTTTGTGTGATTTCTGTACCGTATATAATAGACTTTGTTTTCAGGTGAGTGGTGTGCTGGGATTACAGCATGCAAGAAAGTGTAGCTTTATCAGTGGCAATTTATGCATTGCACAAGTGTGATAAGTTTAATGGCTTAGAAACACACTGATTGACACTCTCCTAATCACTCGTTTTAAATAATTTCCAAGGTACAGTAACATGCAAAAGTTTTAGGATAAATATGTTGTAGAATAGAATGATTTAACAGCAAAATTGCTTCGATACTGCGGGAACCCCCCGCCGGTTATTTCCTCTTGTACTTCTGAAATAAAATAATGTCACCAACCTGTTAGTTATTACTATAAAGGAATAAATTTTAGCTGATTCCGCATGTGTGTGTGAAAAAACAATGTACACTGCATCTCATACATATCACATGAAGCTGAGAAGCTGTAGATAAGTAAAAGTCCAATAACATTTAGTGCCCCAGGGGTGGGGAAATCCTCCCGAGGGTAGTGCATAGGTTGAACAAGTGTAGCATGTAAGCTCCCAGATAAATGGGAATTGGGGGGTTCCATCCAATGATTATCTTGACTCTTGAATGGACCAGGCTTTCTTGTATCAGGGAACCTTCAAAAGTCACAATGAAACATGCAACCAAGGGTTCCCGATGGGTATAGATAACAGTGAAAAAGCTAAGCCATCAATAAATAATAAAAACAAATAATTAAAAATCATGAAATCATCATAGCCATCTGAAAATCTAATCATTTCATCAGTCAACATTCAGGAAGCTCTCACTAAAGTTTGGTCAGGCCCGACTTGATAGATCTGCAGATATTCAGCAGACAAGAACATGTTGATGGGCATAGATAACAGTGCAAAAGCTGAGCCATCAATAAATAATGAAAACAATAATTAAAAATCATGAAATCATCATAGCCATCTGAAAATCTAATCATTTCATCAGTCAACATTCAGGAAGCTCTCACCAAAGTTTGGTCAGGCCCGACTTCATAGATCTGCAGATATTCAGCGGACAAGAACATGTTGACGGACGGACGGACGGACGGACGGACGGACGGACGGACGTACATGGCAACGACAAGACCCCACAGCCCTATGGGCTGAGGGGTAAAAATAAGGGTAGGTCACTGTTTGCCCCATAATTAAGCCACCTCCAATGGCGTCAGCCACATTTTATGTTCAAATTTTCACTAGTTAATTAGCCATGGTGATCAGTCATGATGAGCAACATAGGGTCGACGAAAGGATTATTATTGGTTTGAAGTCCTTCAAATTTGCCCCAGCAATTTAGCCAATTTCATGATAATTCTGCCGCTATTTTTCTTCAGCAAAATTTAACCTGATGTTGAGGCCTTAGTCATGTTAGTGAACTGAGTGTTACTGTTGTTACAGTGTACTGGAATTGATTAACTGTTGAATACTGTAAGGCTGTGTCACTTTTGGTCAATGTAAATTATACACAATAAGGAATACATGTAACCTCCTACAAAATACAGAAATAAAGAATTACCAAACAAATATTGACATAGGCGATTACTTTCTCACCATACTCTTGACAATGAATTTTAAACAATTTTCCATTATCAATATGTCCCAATAAAAGAAGTTAAATTTGGAAAATTGTTTAAGATCAATTGGCAACTCTATGGTTAACATGACTGTGAGACTCACAAAAACCCTCGGCTTCCCGCAAGCAATTGAGAAATATGCTGAGAATGTGCAACATATTATGGCTGTACTATGACCCACAATTGTCCTTTTTAGAGCATATCATTAATTCTGCAGATATAACAGCTATACATTCAAGCATATATCACAAAATCATAGATTATTACACACAAAAAGGGGCATAACTCTGTAAAATAAGGGCCAAGACGAATAACTTTTTTTAGGTTTCTAGAATACAAGTAGATAAATAAGTTTCCAATATTTGGTAGCTGTACCGAACACAATTCTGGTTACATTCAAGCATATCCAAAATTATTACACTCGAAAAGGGGCATAACTCCATAAAATAAGGGCAAAGATGATGAATTTCTGTACGCTTCGAGAATATAACCAGATAAATAAGTTTGAAAAATTTGGTAGCTGTATCGATCATGGATCTGCAGACATATCTTGTACATTCAATCATATATCACAAAATCAGAGGTTATTACATGTACATTCAAAATGGGACATAACTCCATAAAATATGGGCCGAGACAACTACTGTTTTGTAGACATGACTAGATAAAAAAGTTTCCTCATAATTTTGTAGCTGTACCAAACACAGTTAATTAGGTATAACTGGTTACATTCTAGCATATATCACAAAATCAGTGATTATTACACCTGAAAAGAGACATCACTCCATAAAATAAGGGGCAACTAATTTTCTGTTGGCTTCTAGAATACAACTACATAAGTAAGTTTCCAAACTTAGCTGTATCAAACACAGTTCTGCAGATATAGTTGGTTACATTCAAGCCTGTATCACAAAATAAAACATTAACCCATAATGTAAAGGGGCATAACTCTGTAAAATATTGGCCAAGTGGAGTCAAGCAACCCGTCAATTGAGCAAAGCGACCGAGGGGGAAAGAGTCCAAGAGGGCCGGTGGTACCCTGCCTTTCTGCCATAAGCGATTTTTTAAAATTAGCGTAGGGAATGGTGCTCTGTCAGAGCAGTAGTTGAGAAGTGAATGTTTCTAGTCCTAAATAAGACAGGAAACTGGAAAAGAAACACAAATTTTAAGTGAGAAAGGTCAAGATCACCGAGATTTGTTAGAATACAAGAATCAAATCAGACAAACATAAAAACCTCCATTCTCCGATCGAATGGTTTGCTTCCTTCATGCATCGTGGCATATACAGCTCGTCTGAGGTGAGATTCTGGGATTTCCATAGCCTTACTCAATACCACCAGCTAATAGCGATCAGCATGATCACGAGGATTTCCGAATATTTTAATTTGTGACAACTCAAACAATTTACGGCAGATGCCGAAGTTAGTCACGGGTGCTCCCGCCCAGCATGGGCAGAACCCTGGTCTGACTTATTTTATAACTAGGTAAATATGTTTTCAAAATTTGGTCACCATATCTCAAGTGGTTTTGCCTAAAATGCAGTGTCGGACGGATCATGGATGGACGGACATACATGACAACATCAATACCCCGAAGTCAAAATGACCGAGGGTTAAAAATTAATCGCCCAGGGGTCGAAATGTTTTTTGAGAATTACTTGTCACTGTGACAGGTAACTATTTTTACCTGCGGCACGCAGGTCTACGAGAGGCTCGCGTTGTTGTTGTTCTTGTTCTTGTTCTTGTTCTTGTGACTTTTTGAAATGCGCATGCGCTAAGAGAGTGTGATATCTGCCACACTTTTCTTTTCAACCTCCGATCTCACATGACAACACTGTCTTCAAGCGCGTTTGAATTCATTTGCAACTATATTCGGTGGAATGAATTATTGCTTCGTTAATTATTATATATGAGAATAGTGTGAATAACGTCAAAGGACCTACGAAGTAGGTTAGGCATCAGAACTCCGACATGCACTGAACTCTTGGATCCCCAGTTGAAATCCTGCCAATATTATGATGGACACGGCCCAAGTTAGAATGACCAGCGATTTTAATCAAAAATCATCAGAAATTTTCATCAAAAGTAGGTCCACTCGAAACATGCTGGCAACAGTCCCCTAATGCACCTTCATGCCCAGTGTGAATAACGTCACAGGACATAAGAAGTTGGGTAGGCATTAGGACTCTGACGCACGCTGAACTCTTGGACCCCCAGTTGAAATCCTGCCTATATTAAGATGGGCACGGCTAGATTTACCAGTGATTTTAATCAAAAATCACCAGAAATTTTCATCAAAAGTAGGTCAGCTCGAAACATGCTGGTAACAGTCCCCTGATGCACTTTAATGCCAAAAATCAAGGTTCTAATATCAACGGTAACACTCAGATATAACATATCTCTCAGATATAACATATATATAAATATTAATATTCATGTCACTGTTCCATTGTTTCTCTAGTTGTATTCCTCTTAAAGTTTGTACTCTGCCTTTGACTGGTGTTTGTACAATAAAATCTTGAATCCTGAATGCTTATTTTGCTGACGAAAGGATTCAGATGGACTCACTCATTACCGGACAATTTCAAACGGTAGCCCACTTCGAAGAGACAGAAATGACTGTAGTATTTAATGAGTTGGACAGCCCTGTGCGCGAACAATACCTCGCAGTCGTGCAGTTATATTGTGCAATTTCAGTTGCATGACATTTGGCAAATAGCTATTTTGAATGATTCTCTTTCAGAGCACAGCCTCTCTATCCTCATTCTCGCAAGCCAAGCCCTAAATTCACTGGTATTGATGTTCCCGTCCTCTTCCGCACTCAGAATCCCTTTAGAATAGCATTAATCACTTCTGTAAATTCAATACTTATGTGTATCAGCAGACAATGCGCAGAAACATATTACATTTGACGTCATTCTCTCAAGTCGGAGCCCATTTCTGCTAGAATTTACTGGTTCTATACAAAATTTACGTTACTTTGTCAATCAGTTTACGTCATATATAGCAGATACTGGCCATAAGATGTTGACCTCGTGGCCAAAAGCTAGGGCCTTTGTTTTCCTGGAGGGGTTTTCGAGTTTGATTTCGATACTTAGATACCTTTCGCATTGACTTTAACTTGGCGGTCATTTTCGCGAATGCAACAATTTGATGTATCAAAAGATAATAACGAGAATTCGACATCATTCTCTTACACACAGACCTTGTTTAGTGAACTAGCCCCGAAACTTCGCACTTGAATCACCTTCGAAATGACTTAGTGACAAACATATTCGCAAATTGAGTATAGGATGATATCCATAAATACTAACTAGAAATGTTTCTTGTTTGCAGAATTTGATTTTAAAGAAAAGAAATTAATAAAATTAGCAACCTTCGAAAAGGCTTGGCCGAACATGTCAGATGAGATGATATTTCCTAAGAATGAAATAGTTAATCATTTATATAGAAGAAGCAAACCATGTCTTGGTATTGACTTGCTGCGTGGAAAAGAGTGGCAAGGAATTTAGTTCGCAGATGATAACGAACGTAAATGCAGAAACCTAATTAATTATTTTAATCGAATATCAAGACTGTAACAGGCCCCAATTTGAATAGTGAAAAAGTGTCATTATGCCTGTTCGATAAAGCCGTAAATCCCATTCCGTAGTTTCACAGATCGAAGTGATAGACCCGATACTAAATTTATTGAAAAATAACTTTGAAGGAAATATAAATTTTCCATTTTGATCGGCAAATTAACCGAGAAGGGAGACTGAAGAGCGCAGATTTTCGCGCTATGACTAAATCCTCGAAATTTATTTGGATTTACAAATGTTTGAAAGCCTTTTTGATTTGCAAAAGGTAATTACTGAACCGAATGTTTTGAAACTTGGCATAGACGATATTTGTACCAAAACATTGCCAAAGCGATCATGGTGAGTTCGTCTGTCAATTCAGTATAGACGGAACGGCAGAGTCAAAATCGTCGGATTTTGAATGGGGAAAGTGATATATATATATATGGCATCAGAACTATTACGCAATCCCTACAATTGTGGGTTACAAGTTGAAAATTACATCCCTTGGCATAAAACACTGGCAGATGGCGCTTTTTTCTACAATTACCACTACCTCTGCTGATATGTCTTTCACTGTATTATTGCCACTGCCGCAGGTTTTGACTACAATGTAGTCATTTCTCACTTGTTTTTACTTGTCACCCTGGTACTTCAGCTTGTCACTTCTACTGAAACTTTTTTCACCATACATGTACTCTCATCATATATTCCAACCAGTCTCTCCATTTTCCAGGCATTGGAGAATTTGAACACACATTTTTTTTCCGATCGGAAGACATTTATGACAGCAACAAATTTGTCTCCTTCCTTTAGCTCTGCATTGCCAAGATGAATGTCCTTACTCCCTGATGTTATAAACTCAGTGGGCTCATTTCTGCCACCAGACTGTTCCACTATTAGGAAGTTCAAAGTAAAATGTCAACAGAACGTTCAATTATGAGATTAAATTTGCTGGAACGATATTTTCTTAAGGATCATAACAGCAGGAGGGTTTTATCAACTTTTTTGTGGGTACCCAGATTAAAAACTTGACTTTGAAAAATGAGTTTTTGGGAAATTTTGAAATTGAGTTTTACACCCCCCCCCCTCAAAAAATGAGTTTTTATCCATGGGAAAATGCGCGCCAAACACGCGCGGAAACTGAGTTATAGTGAATAAATATTGTGTTCTTCAAGAGATGAGTCGAGTTGGGATCCCAAATGAAAATGTTAAATTGTTCTGACAAATTATCAAGCAAAATCATTGTTGTTGTTGTTGCCTTCACTCGATCAACTCGCGAGTGTTAGACATTAGCGCTTGTCCGCTTGTCTGGAGCAAGTAAAATCAGCACAGACAACGCAACGTTCACATTAGCTGCCCGTGTTGACAACCATGATTTTCTTCCGATTAAAATACTCACTGGCGAAGTTTTATTGAGCTCTTATTCTCCGAAATAAAACGTAAGAATCAATCAGCTTGTCCTGGTTTCATTTTCGACTTGAAGTTGCCAGGCATGAATCATGTGAATAGTCGATAGAAATATTGGCCGATTGCGCTAGCTCGCGCCCAACCTCCCCACAGCGCATGCTCCATTTCGCAGGCTCCAATAACATCCCTGCCTCCAATAGCGGAAGTTGACCTTTACTACGTTGCTATGACGTATAGGGGAAACCAACCAACGCACGGTTCAGTTTGAATCCGACCAAACGACTCCTTTAGTGTTGCACATGAGCGAACTACTTTTCATATGCTCTGTCCAGATAAACAGGGAAAATTATCTCCAGATGATTCTTTTTAACGCTAAGACAACAGAGGTATTATGCAGACTGGAAAAGTAATCGAAATGTTCGGTAAACATCCATTTTACTATATATGATGTCACTACCGGCGATGTGCGCGAAGGCCCCGAATCCGGTCCAAAAATCTGACTGGTGGCTGGGGTGTTATTAGACCCCCAGCGAGGTGGTTGGCTCGCGCCAGTCAATTAGTTTACTTTATCCATTAGGTTTGTCTTTCAAGCGGATCGTGTGCAAATCTAGCGGGAGATTAATCCTGCATGGAGTTTGATGTATAAATATACCCGAGCTCTCGTGATGTATGGCAGCGGGATGAATGACGAAGTGAACAGAATGTCCGATGTAAATAAAACGAAACTCAACAACTGTTTCCAGGAAGACAATTCAGTTATGTTAGGGCCTGTATTAGCTCGTAATTCAGTATTTTTAGGACAGAATAGTTACTTGTCGCGGCGACAGGTGGAATTTTAATTTAGTTGTCACTTAAAAAAATGACTTGTCGGCGACAGGTAGACAGGCGTTATTTCGACCGCTGATCGCCTGTGTCAATATTTTTATGATAAGCTTTCTATTTCTGTATTTTGCAGGAGCTTATTTCATACACTACATATACATGTTAACATGACAACAATAATGAAAATACAGTTCACAATGCAAGCAGATTAATGTACTATAGAATTGTATACCCTTGATCATGAAATATTATATGGGTTTAAATGTTGTATTACATCATTCTGACATGTCCGAGATAATATCAAATCTGTCCGTAGATCATTATCTACAATGTAGCTCTATCAATTAAACTGACCGCTAGATGACCGAGACATGCAATTACCTGGGAATAAGAAGCACTAGTACTGACTGTCCACCATTTCCTGGGTTTTCAGCAAGCAATTCCATGAAAGCCATTACTCTTAAACACATGATACATGTAGTATCATAGGCCTTATTTTTGATCAATTTCTATGCCCATAAACTCCTGGGTATCCCCATGCAGTGTCCACCTAATGTCCTTTTTAGCCCAATTCAGAAAATGTTTTATCTCCCTTGTTCCACCAGGGGCGTATTGGTGCAGAGAACTTGGTGCAGAGTACCAAAGTCCCTCAAAATTAGTTTTAGTTATTAAATAGAAAAAATTTCAAGAAAATTATCTTTATAATGTACACATATACAAGATCTATTGGTTCACGCAGAAAATATAAACAAATAGTCAAAAAAACTATATATATTCTTGAATAGTTGATCAATATATTATTCCAAATAATTGCAGGTGCCTTTGGTAAAATTGAAACCGAGGCGACTACTTCCTGGAAGCAGCTTTTCATACCTCTAACCTTAAAGAGTGGCGAGATCCGACACTTTCTGGGAAGGTCTAAAGAAGATCAGGGCTTTAGATCATTCGAGTTTGGGCACACCCTCTTAGTATTCGTCACCAGTAAATTTGGGAAAAGCATCCAAAAAAAGAAGTCCCTAAATTCTGGCAAAATATTATAAGTAGGTTTTGACTAATACATAACACTTACTTGATGAGGAATTCCCATGAAAATAACCGAACACTGAGTCTAAATGCAAGAAAAATATGAAAAAATGAAATATGAAATTTTTTTTTTGCTCTCTAATTTGGGTGTATCCTAATTTGGGCACAACATTCAACGTTGAGTAATCAAGGAGGTAATCTAATCTAAAGCTCTGGACATGTACATTTTCTGGAATAAATGATTGGTGAATAAGTTTGAGAAGATGAAGTAGATGTGATCTGTCAGTCATGTTTTTACCCAATAGCCTGGAAGTCAGTTTGGGCAAACATTCGGGCGCTGCGTTTTATGTTCATTTCATTCAGTAATCATGGTAATGTGGCACCTCATTTCGTTCGGATGCTAATAAAAATTTACAAACTCCATTGACAGCACGTCGGACATGTTGGATAAAAGAGAAGAAATATCTGAATATCAGCACAATTCTATTTTAAATTTGTAGGTCGATTATAGAGCTTATTAACAGTCAAACAAATGACCCAGAGACTTCTAATGAGACAATGTTTGCCAGAGAGTCAAGGAAGACTGGGTCTGATACATGTAACAGTTCTCTGGGTCGCCTTTCACAGGAGTTAACGAGAAGTATAATTTATCAACCTCCTTTCATTGAAGAGTTCTAAATCACAATGATTTAAGTGACCACAGTGACCTAAGCTTCAAAAGATTGACAAAGATATCCATTTACAAATTAACAGGTCTGAACTGCAAAATGTGCAGTCCGATAAAACTAGTTATTGACCAAACACTAAGTTGGCAGGACCATGTTGATATGGTCTGTGACAAGATATCCACCAAACTTGGTATCCTCTACAGATACCGACATCTTCTGAGAAGAGAAGCCAAAATTATATATTATAATGCATATATTCTCCCACATATGGATTATTGTATGACAATCTGGGGAAATGCAACTGCGTCCCAGATAAACAGAGTGTACAAACTACAGAAACGTGCTGCCAGAATCATCCAGAACTCCCACTATTTAACTCCCACAAGAACTCTTCTGCAAGAGCTTCAATGGATCAGTATACCAGACAGAATAATATCTCAAAAAGCAACCTTCATGTACAAAATCATCAACCAGCAATGTCCCTCATACCTTAATGGTCTATTTAAATATGTAAATGAAGTTACAACGAGAAACCTCAGGTCAACTGCGAACAACAAACTGTACCTTCCTCGACCCAAAACATGCTATATGATGCAAAGCTTGAGCTATGCAGGAGCAAAGTTGTGGAACTCCCTAGACCAAAATATTACAACATCTCCCTCCCTTGGGATATTCAAGTCCAGAATGATGAATTCTTTAATGAACATGCAGTAACATTGAGTAACATTTGTATATATATCCTTGTTTTCCTTCAGATTTGTTTTATACATGTACGTGTGTAATTATGATAGCTTATTTCTTTGCAATTGTCTTGTTGTTAGAGGGCCTCAGGGAAGAACAGTTTTTCAAACTGACTGAGTATTTTTGTAAACCCTCAGTAAATAAAGTTATATATATATATGAGGGGAAATGAGTTTCAGGTCGTAACGGTCAGGAGTTGAAAACTCTATCCTCATAAAACTCCATCGCATTAAGGATAATTTCACTTTGATCTGCTGTATTTCTCCTCCAAAGAAGGAAAAGTTAATGACATCTTCCGCTACATTGATAGCGGAAAAAGTCATTAGGCCATGCTTTTTTATTTCATGGTTACACATACATTACATACATGTACATGCAGGATATGTGTATGACATCATCATGCATGTCATGGACATCCATCAAAAAGTAACACAGAGATTTTCTGAACCAAAATGTATAATTTTTTGGCCTCACTGAACTGTTTGAAGGAAGAAAGTCAAAAAGGATGCATGTTAAGATCCCTGTGGTTATATGCTCTTCAGGTATCTTGTAACATTATTGCCTCCACAATACACAAAAATAGCCACATCCATCACAGCCTTAAGCACAATAGGATTAAGAAAGAAGCCATTTCCACGAATTCTCGATTTTTAAATCAGCACATCCCTAGCCATTTCAATAGCTCAAAGACATTTTACTTCAGATACAAAAGAATTGAAGCAAATTAATGCGGGACTTGCACAATACAGGGTTCCGGCCTCGGCCGCTAGGATCGCCTTTGTCTTTATTTCCGTTTTATCCCACTTCTATCGTCTGCTAGGCACTGAGCTGGTCTTTCAGAGCGGCTTTGAAAGCTCCATTCCCGCTGAGATTTAACGGCTGGAGCTCTCTTGTACAGCATGCTGGCATGAACACACATTTAAACCCATTGTCAGCTAATGCCGACGTCGCGGTATTTATTGACTTTAGCGGAGTTCAAATGACAACTACCTGTATGATATCTCGCGATATAGGGTTTGCTTAGCTACGGGAATTCCAACGGAAACGTTTATACTATTTAAATCATCCCGCGGGCCGGTTTTATATTCGGCATATTTGTCTTTCACCATTGCTTACAAATATGGCGGCACAATGGAATAAACTACGACATGTTTCTATCGATTATATCAAGTATTAAACTTAAAATCATATAAATCAACCACATACGATACCTTAAAGCAAACACGCAGTAGCTGCTATTTTCATATCTATTTCCATGTCGGCTGCTTTTTCTCGATAAACCTGAAATGTCGTTCGCCGCGATCCTGGCGGCTGGGCGGTGGTTATTACGGAGAGTTATCGCCCGCTACGCATCCAAGCGAAACGATCGGCCAGCCTACTCAGCTGTGCCTAGCAGACGATAGAAGTGGGATAAAACGGAAATAAAGACAAAGGCGATCCTAGTGGCCGAGGCCGGAACCCTGTATTGTGCAAGTCCCGCATTATTATACCAGTAGTATTAAATCCTATTTACCAGACAACCAAAGAATGACACTCTGGTTTTCCAGAGAATAGGAAGAAAGGCTTCAATCAGGTCAATAAAATGCTTGAAATGATTCATTCTTTCTTCCCTACATCTACCCTGATGAAAAATCCACGATGATAATCTCCACTGTACATACATGTATTGTCACGATTTGTAGCTAGCATGACTGCCCGGTTATTGGACACTTTTTATGAATAAGAGTCTGCAGGTCGGCCATGCAACCACGTGTGGCCGAGAAAGTAACACTGGATAAAGGACTACATGTACATCTTTAGTGATAAATTGTCATAAAAAAATATTGAAGAAAAAATACGGGGAGAGACTTGGTATAGTTGAAATGCAGGGACCATCCACGGCATGAAAATGCAAGTTTGCGCCCAGTTATTGGACACTTTTTCAGTGATGGATTTATTTGAAACTAATCCACTTACTGTTTGTCCCCCCGTCTTTAGTAAACATCCAAGAATATTTAAACATGAATCCGCATTGTAGCCCCCAAATGAGCGTCGAAGATTCAACCGGTCCCAAATTTTGCAGTTTTTGGGAGTGTGCATTATCCTTGGCTGTCAATCAGTGCTATTGCCACTGTGAGCCACATGTCATGCTATCGTAAACTGGCTGCTCTCGGAAATGTTCCATTTTTAGACGGAGTGGCGGGGAGAAATGTACATCGTCTGCCAAACTCCAGCCTTGTTGCACCCCGAGATTCCCGAAATAATATTCTTCTGGCACAAACTTTCTGGCAACCTCACCGCACACAGTGTGCCGGAGAGTTTGCGGCAACCTTGCCACAACAGAGTTTTTCACATGCAAATGAGCTTTCCGGCACACTATACAGATTGCGGCAAGCTGGCCGCAAACTGCTTATGTATTCCGGCAGCCTTCCGGCAACCTCACCGCACACTCTTCCGGCAACCTCACCGCGCACTCTTCCGGCAACCTCACCGCACACTCTTCCGGCAACCTCACCACGCACTCTTCCGGCGCACTCTTCCAATAACTTCTGGGCTTATCAATATTTTCATGGTGGTGGTCAGAATGACATCATCCTGACCTCCACATGAATGGTACAAATCACTCCACTCAAACTGTTGTACATAAGATCTGTCATGCAATGAAATCTAAACAGACAATGAATGAATGAAAGAAAGAACACAATGATCAACATGGCAGAGAAAACTACAACTTGTCTACAAAATTACTGGACTGGCCTAAACCATAGTCAAACTGTTACTTTGCATTCAAACAGACTTACCATACAAATCTGTATCATGTATGACCAGGAAATAGTATAAATTATGCAGGCCTAAGTTAGCAGGAACAACTCCTCATGGTTGCAAACATACTCTCCCACCATTCTCACCAACTGCCAGATTTGAAAGTCCGGAACCGAATTACATATGTATTCATGTGCACCAAAAGTAGTCCAATGATAGGAAAGGTTAGTACTAGGTACATTAGAATCCTACAATGAAATTTTATCTCAGAATTAATTGTTCATTCTGAGAACATTCCCCTAATAACTATAACTTCAACTATGTGGTACAGTGTGGTACACTAATTTTGTATAGTTCCTTCTGTGATGTATTCCTACACTGGTACAGTTTGGATAGTTTCCTATCCAGACTGAAAATTAGGGGTCAAAAGTTAACTGGGTTAACTAATAACAGCTGGCAAATCTTCAGTGCAGCCCATTCCATACAGAGTGTGCCGGTAGCGGCATACTCTGATTCCGGCACACTCTCGGCGCACTGTGCGCCGCTAGCGGCCCACAGTTTCGCTCTGGCACACTGCCTGCGCACTGTGCGCCGCTAGCGGCACACTTTTATCTTCTTCTGGCGCACTCTCCGCATACTGTTTGCCAGTACCGGCACACTGTGGAATCACCAATTGAGACTGCCGCTAGCGGCATACTCTCCCCAACAGTTCTGGCACACTGATCAGGTTGCGGCCAGCTTGCCGCAAACTTGCGGCAACCTGCAGATTTCGGTAAGGGTGAAGATTCTCCATATTTGTGGGAACATTTTCAGCAAAATTTCGTTGAATTTAATCAAACCTGCAATCAGGAATGAAACTCTGAAAATGGAGGAAATTTTCGGACGCATTTTTTCACCCAAATTTGTGAGACTATTTCCGACCCGCATGAGGGCTTAACGTGCACAAATTCTGTGAGTAAACAGAAATTTATCCGGGTGTTTTTGTAACTCAACTGTAAAATTAAATTTGTATTACAGTTGTCATGTAATATTCCCAGAAAATAGCCCCGCTGGGTCTAGGTGTCCAATAATAGGGCCTGTCCAATAACCGGGCAGTCATGCTAGACCAATCGTGTATCCGTGATATCAAGATCCCCAAATACATGCGTCTTGTTTCTGGTGAGGCTTCAACAAGAAAATGTTGTAGTCATGTTTGAATTTGATTCAAGGCCATCCGAAAAAAGTTTGTCTTTCAGGTAACCCTACATAACATGTACCCAAAATAATTGGATGGCATGATATTTCAGTGGGACAATACTATAAAATGGCAGCATTAGATCTGCTCTGTTACAAGTAGGTTTCCCTGCCCCTCCCCTCCCTTCCCTTCCCCGTCGTGATATAGCTGAAAAAATATTGAAAACGATGTTAAACCCTATTCTGACACTCACTCACGCCAAAGTAATTGGTCAATTTTAGAGTAGGCTTCAATTCTTCTTGGCTCACAAGTTTCAAAAACTTTACCTATAAGTCTTTACAATTCTTTACGATTCAATTTCTGAGTTGTTACATTGATGTACATGTATGACCCAGTAGACATGGTTGATACAAGTTTGTTTTTTCACACACCCAAATACAATTTTTTTTTTTTTTGCAAACCATTAAAATTAACATGAAACCAACAATACTTGAAGAGTATACTGAACAGTATACATGTACTTGAAACTATTTTCCCACATATAAAACAAAAACTTCAAACAACTGTGTGGCTCAATGTTCAAGAACATTATTTCAGCAAAATTTTGAGATAAATGCATGAAAAAGAAAATAATAATAATAAAAAATTCTTTTAAAATTCTGTTTTACATTTTTATTGTTGTCAGCGATAAAAAGGGTCGATTCAGCGGTAAAAGCTGATTCGGTGGTGAATGCATGTGAAGCTTGAAATTTTTTTTTTTTTTTTTTTTTTAAACAATTTCAAATCTTTCTTTCTTTTGAAAGCTCATTATTAACATATATGATGAAAAAGCAAACAAATAATAAATAAAAACAATGACAAAAAAAATTCATCACCGACCTACATGTATCCTTCTTGATGAAAATCACTACCCCGAAACATGATGAAAATCGTTACCCCGAAACAGGCATATTATTTATGAATGGCCTAAAAAAGTCTCAATATTAAGTCATACATGCATAGTATGATGTCATACCCAGAATCTATTTTATTTTCTTACATTTACTAATTTGAGTGCATGTTTTGTGCACAATATTTTAATATCATGTCTAGCATGTAATATGAAGCCCTGGTGACAATAACAGGCCGACAATATAGCTTCAGCTTACTTCGACGAATGACAGATCAAAACATGAAACATCGTGACATAACTGACGTGTGTAGCCAGGAATATGACATTTTCTGAGTCCAACGGAATCATCGTAAAATCAATACATGTGAATTATACATCAAGCATTATTTTGAACTTTCAGAATATGTTCCGAACGTGCAGAACTTTGGATCATCATGATGCATTTGTAAAATATTAATGGGCGAAGTTAGCAGACAATTGGAAAATAAAGCAGGATCTATAAAGCTCTTGTCGTCGTGAATTTGCTCAGCCTGGCTTCGTGACAATCAAGACTATCGTCATGATTGAGTGTGTTTTTGTTATCTGAGAAGACACCATTACATAATTTTTACATTTATTTAGCAATGCAAATAAATCCATACATATACATATTAGGCAAAACAGAATTGAAGCAATATAAAACGCCTAGCTTAGAAAGATTATGTTTCTACAGGGCAATATACCACGGGGGCACAATTAAAGGACAGTTCGACAAATAGATTTTCCGTGATATACCTTAAAAATCACAAGCGGAGTAGCTAGCAGGCCCTCCGCCAAGTAGCCTGTTTGAGAGCATACAGCATATACGCTTCCAATATCTCCTTAAATATGACTTGGAAAGTTGATATGTGTATGTGGAAAGATTTGAGGAGGTTTGGGAAGCAGTAATGGGTAGTGTAACACTGGAATGTAAGTCTGTAGTTGTATATGGATTTGTGGATGGTGAGGTTTATAAATCGATAAAGATATCGCGTTCACAACACAGATGGGTACAATATGGGTGAGTGAAATCCAAGATGGTCAATGGCAGCCATCTTGGATTACATACTACCTCAATGAAAATCAATACCAATCGCTGTCTAACTGATGTGAAGCACCGTCTCAAGTTTGAAGTTGATTGGTCAAATTGTTGTCGAGATATCACGTTCACAAGATCCGAGACGGATGGAATCCAATATCGTCAATAGCAGCCATCTTGGATTATGTACCTCAGTGAAAATCAAAACCAATGGCCGTTCAACTGATGCGAAGCACATTCTCAAGTTTGAAGTGGATTGGTCAAACTGTTGTCGAGATATCGCGTTCACAAGATGTAGGATGGACAGAATCCAATATGGTCAATGGCAGCCATCTTGGATTACGTACCTCAGTGAAAATCAATACCAATGGCTGTCTGTCTGATGTTAAGGACCTTCCCAAGTTTGAAGTCGATTGGTTGAATTGTTCTCGAGATGTCGCGTTCACAAGATCTGGGACGGATGGAATCCAATATGGTCATTGGCAGCCATCTTGGATTACGTACCTCAGTGCAAATCAGTACCAATGGCCGTCTGACTGATGTGAAGAACCATCCCAAGCTTGAAGTTGATTGGTGGAATTGTTCTCGAGATGTCGCGTTCACAAGATCTGGGACGGATGGAATCCAATATGGTCAATGGCAGCCATCTTGGATTACGTACTTCTGTGAAAATCAATACCACTGGCCGTCTGACTGATGTGAAGGACCTTCCCAAGTTTGAAGTCGATTGGTTGAATTGTTCTCGAGATGTCGCGTTCACAAGATCTGGGACGGATGGAATCCAATATGGTCAATGGCAGCCATCTTGGATTACGTACTTCTGTGAAAATCAATACCAATGGCCGTCTGACTGATGTGAAGAACCTTCCCAAGCTTGAAGTTGATTGGTGGAATTGTTCTCGAGATATCGCGTTCACAAGATGTGGGACGAACAGAATCCAATATGGTCGATGGCGGCCATCTTGGATTACGTACTTCAGTGAAAATCAATACCAATGGCCGTCTAACTGATGTGAAGCACCTTCTCAAGTTTGAAGTCGATTGATCGAATTGTTCTCAAGATATCGCGTTCACAAGATGTGGGACGGACGGAAGGACGGACGGAGGGACGGACGGAAGGACGGACGGAGGGACGGACGGAAGGACGGACGGCCAGCATTTCCAA
>JAVTVY010047680.1:0-22972 GCA_036873755.1 Hanleya hanleyi | reverse complement strand
CCAGTTAAAGAAATCAATAACGAAATTCAATAACGTTACCTAGTAAAGAAATGACCACTGAGGCTGTTTTGTTACTGAAAAAAAATAACAGTGCTATGTTGTTGTATGTTGTTGTATCTAATCACTTTCTGATTGTTATTTTCACGATTAGTTTTAATGCTATTTGGATATTTACTTGAAGATAAACTATCTTAGTTTTACACAGCCAGACGACACATTGTTGTTATTGCTTGGATTTCTCAAAAACCTGGCTGATTAACCTAATTTAAACATTTCAGCAATGTTCAGCGAAGTCAGATAACTCATTCAATCAGTTTTAGTTCTTTGTTACTGTGCTTAGAACTCTCAGAATAACTAACATCTTTGTTACTGTGCTTAGAACTCTCATAATAACTAACATCTTTGTTACTGTGCTTAGAACTCTCAGAATAACTAACATCTTTGTCACTGTGCTTAGAACTCTCAGAATAACTAACATCTTTGTTACAGTGCTCAGAACTCTCAGAATAGCTAACATCTTTGTTACTGTTCTGACAAGCAGTTTCGGCATGTTAGTTAAAAAAGTGTTTGTATTTGTATTTTATAGTATCGGTCTTGTCACTTGTTTTCAAAAAGAGTAACGGTACTCAAATTCGTACTATACTTTATGGTTTATAGTGCCAAGTGGTCCATCGGAGAGGGTTCTTTCTATCGATACTCCAATGATTGTGTATTTAAAATTCTACAATTTCATCCGCGTCAACACATATCGATAAGCAAGTTATCCTGTCCACACTGGTATAGTACTATTTGTTATAACCTTGTTGAAATATTTTGCTTGTGTATCATTGTAGAGCCACCGAAGAGGATGGAAGGCGATGGATCACAGACAGATAGGTGGACAGATAGTTGACATGACTTAACATCTTACTTAGCATCTCACAATTACAACGGTCTACCCAAAGAAAAGATGGAATCGACTGAGAAAACTCCTTTGATCCCGGTTGGTACCAAGAAAATAAGTCTTAAGGATTCCCAGATATACAGATCCGTATTACTGATGGTAGTTGCGGCATCTTATGGCGGCGCATATGCTATCGGCAAACCATTGTGCACACAATACATTTACTCGGTTGTGTCATTAAAGTACAACCTACTGCATTCTGGGAACGCTAGCAATGAATCTGCTTCCGGTATATGTAGTTCAACAGCAAATAACAGCAGCTCCGCATATCAACAACAGGAACAAGATGCGCAGGACGAATCTTCAATGTGGTTATTGTATTTTGGAATAGCTACCGGTGTTCCGGGCACAATAGCTTGCGCATTCTTAGGATCATATTCTGATACAATTGGTCGGAAAATGTTATTTCTCCTTCCAGCACTGGGAACTATGAGTAGGGCGTTATGCTATGTAGTCGTCATTTATTGGAAACTTCCTCTGGAATATCTGTACATAGGTTATATCATTGAAGGCGTTACAGGATCTTACTACGCCGGGATTCTTGCGACCTACGTAAGCGCGGCTGATATCACTACGCCTACAAAAAGTAGGACACTCATGGTGATCTTGGTTGACGCCTGTAAAGATCTTGCCGAAGCAGGGGGCGAAGAACTAACTGGGCAGTTGATAGCATCTTCTGGGTATCTTTTCCCCACAGTATTCATGGCAGGGATGTTGACATTAATCGTTATTGTTATTCTTGCGTTCTTACCCGAGACGCGGCCTCATTCTCACATAAAGACAGAACGATCCGTCGTTCAGCAATTTAGGAGGGTGTTCTCATTTGTGTTGGAGAGAAAAAGCTGTGTTGGCACACCAAGAGGACTGTATTGGCTTGGTACCTCAACATTCTTTATGTACTGTGTTGGCACCCTTGGATTGGGCGGCGTGGAGAAATTGTTCATGTTAAACAGTCCACTCTGTTGGAATTCCGTACAAATTGGGACGTTTGATGCCATTAAGAAAGTTGTCTGGCCTCTCGGAACTGTAATACTGGTGTTTGTCATGCAACGATGCTGTGCAGACGAATCCATCGCCATCTTGGCTGGATTTTCCCTGGTCGCATGGCTTGGAGTCCTGGCGTTTTCAACTACTAAAGTCTTGATGTATATCGGTACGTTGCAACACAGTTTTCAGCAGAATTTTATTACTCACCTTTACGTTTACCAACTTTAGATGATATTACAAACTTAGTATCAGATAATGTACATGTACCATTATGCTCGGCATAGACAAACCAAAGCAAAGTTACAGGCATGTTATTGTGCATTGAATTTTTCCAATGTAAACATCTGAGCAGAGCTGCCAATGTTGTGGATATATATCACATCATGATTTATTTTGGGGCAGCAAGGTTCGCTTCGGCCAGAACGTTTCAACAAAACTGTTGACGTTGTACAAAAGATACGTGACTCTTTTGTATGTAGCGAAAATAAAGATTTTTTCTTGAAGTTTGCATACTACAATCCCAGCCTCGAAAAAAACAACAATGGTCAGTTACATAAAAATGGATTTATGTTTCCTATGTGATTATTTTTGGTATTGTTGACGAAATTGTCAGAAGCATCTTCTCTTGTAACAAATATATGATACCTTAAACCACAATTATCACAATAAAAAATATACCGAGGTTGATGATTCGAAAAAAAGCAAACTGGGATTGGCTTCGGTTGAAGTAGATATAATTTTGTTACAGGAGAAAATCGTCCTGATCAACGCGCAATACCAACATAGGCGAGGGAGCAGATAGTGACCATGACTCGACGGTTGTTTAATTAACCATCGCAATATTTTTCGAGGCTGAATTTTGATTATGTGAACTTCAGGAAAAGTTTGATTGTGCATGTTTTGGGATTGAAAAACAGCTTTTTAATGACATAAATGAAGATTCATTATGTAATCGTAATACACAGTCTTCGCCAATATGGTTGGTGCATCGAAAACAATTCATTGAGGATTGAATATATGAATGAATTCTGGAATCTACAAAGGATTTTTGATTTTATGGAGCTTTGATCCACAATCTATCTGCATTGGAATTCATGTAGTGTGCAACATAATCCTATCATTCATCTAGGCAATATCCAGGTGGAATCAGTGCCAATCGTCAACACATTGCACTCGAAAAAGTGATGACGATTGTCTTTTTGTACTTTGAAGACTGTTCTTCCGTTCAGATTCATTTTGCGCTTCGAGCGTCACTTATCCACGACAAACGCCGCGGTATGCTAGTCACAAGATTCAGTGATGAAACAATCGGGATATCATCCCGTTGTGTTAGAAACAGCTCTTTTAGCCACTGTATGGCACATACATGGCGCCTCGGTTAGTAACTTGTGTCTAACTCCTCTTAATCCGGGGCTAGGTGCCATATAAATGAATTTACCCAAACAAAGCGCTAAAGGAGAATAGTCAGTAATTAGGATGTTATATAAAGAACATCATCATGTCTTGCTGACCTCATTTAAAGCTTCTCTCGTGTAGAATTACAAGCGTCTAGTCCGTCATTCATAATCCAGCCGTCGTCCATTAGAGAATATCCGCGTCCATAATCCAAAGACCTATTCCATTTTCCACATAACAGTATTAGTACCAAATTCAAAAAGACAATCATAGTATACATAAACATAGGCTTGTTTCCTGCAAGAGAGAAGCGGTCAACAGTTTTCAATGATGCCGGCAAGACATCATGTTCCAGAAATATCAAATCCGTATCGCTGATCAGTATACTTAATCCATAATATTCGTTATAGAGTCGTCATCTAAAAAAAAGATGTATCTCAGTCACGCTTTGATTGTGACTGTTCATATGAGTACCATGAGGATCTTGAAGTACATGGGTTCATACGGCCCCTAGCCCCGGGTTAAGCGGAATTAGACACAATTTACGAAACGTAGCGCCATAGATCTTGCACGCTACGTTCGTATTTTGCTATCAGCATGCGATATGTACCCACCAAATAGGTCTTTCTAATAGTGACCTGGAAATTCTTTTATTGATAACGACTGGATATTGAATGTCGGAACTGACTCTTGCTATTGGCGAGCTCAGATTGTTTTCTTCCCGAATGTGATGCGGAGAGTTTGCGTTCTACTACTTGAACGATGGAGGTATGGTGATAAGTGCGTGCAGGCAAATGCCAGACCTGCCATTGGAGCTGACTGATCGCATGCGCTTGATGACGATTATACGCTCCATAACAAAGAAGCACAGAAACGCTAGTCTCGCAGACCAGTGGTATTCCTTCAAATCTAGGTTTTTGGAACCACTTCCCATTATCATAGAATCTGATATTTGATTTCATATTTACCCATTGGTGGTGATGGTTCAATGGTGTTAGGGTGTGATCGCCCTCTATGCCCGATTCACACGTTTGTCGAGATATCGGACAAAATCTCGATTTTATAGCTACAAAATCTTTATACAGCCACTTTACGCTGCTCTGTGATGTTCGACACAGAAACACTACGTCAAACAAGCAGGAGATGATCACAAGATGTCCAGAATAAATTCCTAATTTCGAAAAGGCAAGCACTGTTATTTGTTCGAGAGAAAGCTTCGGCCGATTAGCATTCATGTTCAATGGATTTTGCGTCGATTAATGACAGAGCAATTGTGTTGGCACAATTTATTAAAGAGTTCCAGTGTACCGGAACTGCGGATCAAAGCTCAACAGAAATACAAATTCTTTGTATAGATACACGAATATACAGGAAATGAAATTCGCTAGAATTTTTTTATATATATTTATGTTTTCTCGATGCATCAACCATTTTGACGAAAACGGTACCATATGGTTCACACCAGCATACAAGATAAATAACATGGTACACAGCCAGAAAAGAAGGTGATAGCTATCACTCCGAAAAAGTTATATCATCTTTCTTAATGATCACCTTTAAAAAAGAGGTCATCGCCTCTGAAGAATGATGAGCAATGAGTGTAAACTTAGGTCATCACCTTTTAAGGGTGATGAGTTTAAAGTTACCTTTACAAGGTGATGGCCATCACCATTTATGCTATATCACCATTGAAAGGTGATGGCTCTAACTGATCACCTTGTAAGGTGATGGTCAAGTCTGATCACCATTAAAGGGTGATGGGTCATCACCACTCTTCTGGCTGTCCAGATTATTGAGATGAATTGAGAAAAGAAAATTAAACTGAAGTTTGAAATATGACCTCTCTCGCCTTCCTCTTTATTGAAGGACATTACAGAAATACATTCAATAATGTCGATATGTAGATTGGGATACATCTCAGCCAAACTGTGACTGTTTGGCAGTTGTTGCCCGCTTCTGTCCGTCAATTGGCTCGTCGGCTGTATCTTGTCGTGTATTTCTTTCTTCCTAATATTAATTTAGGGTCCAAATTTCGTGTTCATCAGTTTTTCATCACATTTTCTATTTTCCAGCTCTAGCGGTTGGCTCGTTTGGGATGGGATTTTTGGCAACCGTTAGATCCATTTTGTCTAAAGTAACAGAACCGGAGAAACAAGGTATGAAAACTCCCACTATTTATTTCATTATACGATATTACAAAATCGGGTAAGTCACGACTAAAATTATCGTTCGATTCGTCTTTCGGTGAAGGACAAAGGACGCGCACGTCGAAGAAGATTTAACCAAATTGAAACAAATAACCTGTTTGGCACACAAGCTTGATTTGTTTGGGAAACGTCTCTGTTTGGCGCTGTTTCGATCACACCATGTTTCGTTCGTTTGGAATACACCAAACTTGTTCTATTTGAAAGATAACAAGATATCTCTGTTTGGAAAAGACTGCAACTTGTCTTGTTCGAACAACTAAACTTCGTCTGTGTGGAATACACAAACTTTTGTTTGGAAAACACAGGTGTGTTTTAAAAATACGAGATGCAAACGTTGTCTGTATCGCAAGGACAATTGCGATGTTAAGTTGGAGCGATATTCAAGAGGTGGGAAAAATTGCCGACGTCTGGCGGCTAAAAAGCAACCATATGACTCTACAGGAAAGCTTCCCTCGGCACCTCACATTCAGACGCGAGAATATGGTGGATTCTCAGACGTAGCCTTAGTATCTCAGCCGCGCTTTTATTGCAGCTGTTCATGTTGATATTATGAAGTATCCACCCGACCCCTAGCACCGGCTTAAGCGGAATTAGATACGCTAGCTCGGGAGCTGTGATGACTGATCAGCTCAAACAAGTAACCCATCTGATGTTAATGGATGAACATCGAGCTAGGACGTCTGAAGAAGTACACGCCTCAGCAACCTGGAAAAACTAGCCTGTAATGCCCGATGTCGTACGGCTTAAATTTCTCACCAAAACAATAAACCTACATATATTTGTCGAATGAGGTGTACAGACTAACAGTCAACCAGCAGAATCCCACCATATACAGGTAGGGCCCTCGGTGGCCGAGTGGTCTAAGGCGCTTCGCTGGTGACCTCTAGGCTCACACCGCTGAACCGGCACGGGTTCGAGCCCATCTGGTCCATGTGTGAAAGTTTGTCAGTTACTTGCCGAAGGGCGGTGGTTCTCTCCGGGTACACCGGCTTCCTCCACCAACCAAACTGACTGTCACCATATGAGTGAAACAAACTTGAGTATGACATTAAGCCAAATTCCCTCCCTCCTCCCTCCATATACAGGTAATAAATTGGAGCGATATGCAAGAGGTGGGAAAAACTGACGACGTCTGGCGACTAAAAAGCAATCATATGACTCTACAGGAAAGCTTCCCTCGGTACCTCATATTCAGACGCGAGAAAACGGTGGATTCTCAGAGGTAGCCTTAGTATCTCAGCTGCGCTTTTATTGCAGATGTTCATGTTGCGTTTATGAAGTATCCACACGACCCATAGCACCGGCTTAAGCTGCATTAGATACGCTAGCTCGGGAGCTGTGATGACTGATCAGCTCAAGCAAGTAACTCATCTGATGTTAATGGATGAGCATCGAGCACCATAAAGGTAATAAATTGGAGCGATATGCAAGAGGTGGGAAAAATTGACGTCTGGCGACTAAAAATCAACCATATGACTCAACAGGAAAGCTTCCCTCGGCACCTCACATTTAGACCCGAGAATACGGTGGATCCTCGGACGTAGCCTTAGTATCTCAGCTGCGCTTTTATTGCAGCTGCGCATGTGGAGACTATGAAGTACCGTCATGGCGGCCCTATCGATGTTGAGGGTCGATTCGATGCTGAGGGATTCTACAAACCAAAGAGAATTTCGGTTGATATTTGTCAGAAGAGCTATTCCGACCATCAAACATATATATATTGTACTTGCTGGATGGTTGGATCATTGAAGAAAAAACTTTGCAACCAGGGACCAACATTATACAGTGAAGTTTTCTACGAAGAGATTCATATTGTATTCACCAATAGCTAAAAGCATGGATATAGAAAGCCAATGTTCACCTCTGTTATACTGACATACTGTAGTATTAATGTAGGCAGCGCTTGATGGCTTTGACGAGATCTCGTCCCATCATCAAAATTTGCTAACGGTAAGCAATTCGTTTGTTAATTGTTTATGAGGTGACCACACCAGTCATATCAATACTGAAAATAGGAAAAGGAATTGTCAAGATACTGAGGCAGCATATCGCTTTGGCTCATTATCTGAAAACACAGAATGGATTTTTCGCAAATTATGATTTCATTTCAAAGAAAATATTTATTGCTTCGTTGATCACACTATACATCCAAATCTTAATATAGCGTCTAAGAACTCTTTGTTAATATAATCATCAATTACGAGACTCGTATCCTTTACGTATGTACCGCCTTTCCTTCGAATACCGTTACATCATCAGACAGTTGCCGAGGTACTGAAAATTTGACCCATTCATGTCTCACCGAAAAACCTTTGAATAATCTGAGACACAACATCGTCATAGTTGTAATAGTCCTCTACGGACAGTTGTCCGAACCCTCGTTTACATATAGCATAGACACAGGACAATTACACATAGCATAGATGACGAGGACAACGTGTAACAACCTGCCACTCAGTTCAAGCGAAGTCAACTAATAAAACAACAATACCAATACAACAAAAATATCCGTGATCAAAATGGGGGACAGTCCTGTTTAGAACCCTAGATTATTTTGACTTTTATGCATTCACATCATTGCCTCATTTCAGGTGCCTTGTTGGCGAGTTTAGCCACCATCGAGTCGTTCCTGTCTATGGGAGCTACAGTCGCATCTAACATCATTTACAATGTTACCCTTCCTATGATGAAAGGAGCGTCCTTTCTTTTCAGCATGGCGATGGTTCTACTGGCAGTTATCCTGTTATTGTAAGTTATCTAATCAAATATACTTGATGTTATCACGATTACTCTTTGCCCTAGGCGCGTCGAGTAAGGGATATGCAAAAGTGGTGGGGATATTTAACGGCGCATTTGACAAGAAGGCATATGAACCGTCATATATTTCCACATTGTATCCACATATCCCATGGACGATTCACGGCTCGAAATGGATACCCGAATGGGACCCACTCTAAAGAAATGCACGAGCCTCAAGAAAGTGAGATGTAAGCGACAGCTCATAGTATGAAACAGAATATATATATATATGTCTGACGCTATGTTATTCCAATCTTTTGCTTGGGAAAACAGGCTGGTAGGTCTTCGATACAGATGGATATTTTCAAGAGCCTTCACGAGCCTGTATATATTACCGTCGCAAAAGGCTGCGATAACGATGCCGATAAGTTTCATAGTTACTCACTTCAACGTAGCTATGCACGTTGGGGTACGGAAATCCCCCCCCCGGAAAAGCTCCCCAGGAAATATTCCCCCTGGTAATATTCCACCCCCCCCCCACCCCCATCCGTCCTGGTAAACTTCCCCCTAGGAATTTCCTCCCACTTGGACAAAAATCTCCCTACTTTTAAGACTTTTGGATTTCAGTGTTACGTAACAATATAAAAAATATATAAAAAGGAAATATTATCTTGGTAATGTCATGTTACAGTAAGTACATTTATTAGGTGCACATTTACAGCATGTTTTCACATGTATATTTTTAGTTAACTGTTGCAAAATAAATGAGGTGTGAATGAAAACCACAGAACAAATATGTTTTATCATGTTTTAACCCTACCTGGCTTGGGGGGCCATTATGTCCCCCTACCAAACTTTTTGCGCTATCTCCGGAACGACAAAAGATGACCACCGAGCAGAGGATCATGATGGCGGCCACGTGGGGCACCAGCAAAGTTATTTTTTGACATACTTTTTTCAAACTTTCGGCTTTTCCGCGATGAAAAGTGGGCAAAAATTATTTTATTTCACATCACATTAATTTTTACTAATTTATCGTGCAGTATTTGCCGAGAAATTGCAATGATGAAAAATTCGGTAAATCTGATCGAAAAATCGACCAGAAAATGCTGTTTTGAAAATGACGTCACTGTGACGTCATCAAAGCGGTTATCTTTGATTTTTTTTTACATTTTCTGGTAGAGGTTGACCCAAGGGTATAGTGTGGTGAGTTTCAGCCCCCTAGCTCAAGGTGTAAGAATAATAATTAGGAGAGGCCATTGCTCTCTAGATTTGTACCTAATGACGCTTATGCAGGCGCTAGGGGCCGTGTGGGCATATCATCCAAGTTGCCACATGAACAGGTACAATAAAAGCGTACCTGAGATACAACACATATCACGAATGGTTAGATTCTTGGTATGTGCTTTAGAATAGGTTAACCAGAAGACTTTACTGTGAAGTCATGTGGGTCTGTTTCATTGGACATACATTTCTTTCATACCGATTGTAAAAATATGATTGTAGCTCAGTAACTGTTAGCAGGAGAACGGTGTTGAATTAAATCCAATATTTCCACTGAAAGATAACGACTTCCATTTAGGTCTATTTGTTTTCCATGCACCAGTCTATAAACAAAAAACTATGCCCGAAAGAGAGCACAAAGCGCCAGTAACTGCGAGATAATGATATATGAAAACAGGCATGGGAATGATCAACAGCCTTTTTTGCTACTAGCGAGATAGGTAGCTATGAAAGGTAAGTAGTAGGGTCTACTTAAATTGAGTCAACTTGACCTCAAAAATTTGCATAATTTGAGGAGGAAACGTGGAGGAGAGGTCAAGTGCACTATAGTTCCGGCAGAATGACCAAAAAGCTACCTCTAGCACAGGAGAGTTCCAATTGTTGCAGGGAATGTATTCATCCGCGGTGATGCGATCTGGCGGTGATGCGGTCGCGGGAAAAAGCTTCCGCGGAGAAAAAGTAGTCCCCAGACTTCAAATACGCTGCATGGTCTGATGGGGTCGAGTGAGGTATCAAAGTAAAGCATTCGTGAAGGGGCATCTAATGGGCTGGGTGTGGGGTTGAAATATCGGCATTCTGCGCATGCGCGGTGGCCAAAGGATATGGAAATAGATGTTTTGAAGCTAGGGGAGCCACGAGTGGGCCGATGGAGTCGTATGAGGTATCAATGTGAAGCATTCGTGAAGGGGCATCTGATGGGCTGGGTGTGGGGTTGAAATATCGGCATTCTGCGCATGCGCGGTGGCCAAAGGGTATAAAATAGACGTTTTGGAGCTAAGGGAGTCACTAATGAGCCGATGGGGTCATATGAGGTATCAAGGTGAAGCGTTCGTGAAGGGGCATCTGATGGGCTGGGTGTGGGGTTGAAATATCGGCATTCTGCTCATGCGCGGTGGCCAAAGGGTATGGAAATAGACGTTTTGGAGCTAGGGGAGTCACTAATGAGCCGATAGGGTCATATGAGGTATCAATGTGAAGCATTCATGAAGGGGCATCTGACTGGACTAGTGGCTCGAGCGTTGTCACCATTCTGCGCATGCGCAGACAGGGAATTGTGGGAAAAGGGTATGGGAATAGACGTGTTGGTATCTAGGGGAGCCCCTAATGGGCCGATGGAGTTGTATGAGGTATCAATGTGAAGCCTATGTGAGGAGGCATCTGACTGTACTAGTGGCTCGAGCGTTGTCACCATTCTACGCATGCGCTGGCAGGGAATTGTGGGAAAAGTGTATGGAAATAGACGCTTTGGGATGTAGATGAGCCACGAGTGGGCCGATTGGATCGAGTGAGGTATCCATGTGAAGCATTCGTGAAGGGGCATCTGATGGGCTGGGTGTGGGATTGAAATATCGGCATTCTGCGCATGCGCGGTGGCCAAAGGGTATGGAAATAGACGTTTTGGGATCTAGGGGAGTCCCTAATGATCCAATGGAGCTGTATGAGGTATCAATGTGAAGCCTATGTGAGGAGGCATCTGACTGGACTAGTGGCTCGGCCGTTGTCACCATTCTGTGCATGCGCAGACAGGGAATTGTGGGAAAAGGGTATGGAAATAGACGTTTTAGGATCTACGGGAGCCCCTAATGATCCTATGGTGTCGTATGAGGTATCAATGTGAAGCCTATGTGAGGCAGTATCTGACTGGACTAGTGTGTCGTTCGTTGTCACCATTCTACGCATGCGCAGACAGGGAATTGTGGGAAAAGTGTGTGGAAATAGACGTTTTGGGATGTAGGTGAGCCACGAGTGGGCCGATTGGGTCGAGTGAGGTATCCATGTGAAGCAGTCGTGAGGGAGTATCCGACGAGGTGGGTGTAACGTGGAACTGACGTCATGCTGCGCATGCGCAGTAGAGAAAGTGTATGGAAATATACATTTTGGCGCCGACAGGGGTCACTATGGGTCCGATGGAGTCGTATGAGGTCTTATGTTGAAGCTCTTGTGAAGCAGCATCCGATTGGACTGAGGGTTCGTCTGTATGCAAGGGTCTGCGCATGGATAGTCTGGCCGTAGTATAGAAAGCAGGCATGTTGGGGGATGCGTGGTGGTGTGTTTTAACCCACCACTAGGGGTCCATGGTTGTGGTTGGGTGGGTTGTGACGTCACTTCCGGGTTTCACTAAAACTACCTCCAAACATAGAAGAGTTCCAATTTTTACTTAGACGTCCGTATGTTCAACCTCCGGAATTTTTCCCGGCCCGGCCCGGCCCGGCCCGGCCCGGCCGCAGCGCGCGCACGTGCGCGGGTTCTCCGGAAGTGCGCGTCATCACCGGCAGTGCGCGGATGAAGTTCGGGTCAAAAGGTCAAAGGTCACATCCAGGTCAAAAGGTCTCCCTTTCGGCAAGGCTCGGAGGAGACAATGTTGCGGCATCGATAGTCAGACCTTGAACCCCAAAAGGGGATTGTAAATTAACCTGGGAAGGACGGGCAGTTCCATTTGGACCAATCAGCGGTCCAGAAAAAAGAGCCAATGAGCGATCGATAAAAAGAACCAATGGACGTGTACTAGGATTTCGCTCACGTCTACGCCTACATCCGGATACTGGGATGCTTTCGCCTACGTCCGCGCTTACATCCGGGTTCTTGTACACCCGGGTAAGTTTTTCTGGACATGGATGGGTTACCTTTGGCTCCATTCTAGGCCACTGACTGGCTAATACGGTGTTCAAAGCCAGTTTCATGCAAAATGCTCATATAACTTATAGTAATAAACTTAATCTATACGTGTTGGACGAGTCTTCACTCACCGTCTTCCTTTACACGTACCTCAATGAAATGCCCGCTCCAAACCTAGACCAAAACACGTACTTGGTCTGTGGGCTGATTTCATTGGCTCTCTATTTTACTATAATGCTCTTGCATTCTAACATTGATGGGTTACATTTTGGCCCCATCCTACACCACTGATTTCAGTTTGACTGAATCTCCACATTGGGCATTTATGCATTATGAATAAAACACACAAGACAGGGTTTTTTGGTGAGATCTCATTTTGTTTTTTATTTAGTAACAACAACAACAACATGAGAACAACCACGTGAAAACTGAAGCCCAGAACAGGGGGCTTGTACATTGAAAGAACTGAAGCCCAGAACAGGGGGCTTGTACATTGAAAGAACTGAAGCCCAGAACAGGGGGCTTGTAAACTTAAGCCCAGAACAGCGGGCGTGTGTACACTGAAAGAATTCAAGCCCAGAACGGGGCTTGTACATTGAAATGATGGGCGGCCCAGTCATATACGAGTACATCGCGGTCCTCGGCATTGGGGTACTCGTCAAACATCTGTACGATGGTAGATAAGGGTCTTCCCCGGCATCGATGGTACAGGTAAAACAAGCAATATTGTCCGCACACGCTACTGGTCAGGCTTTGCAAAGTTTGACTGTTCCAATACCACGTCTCTGTGCCTTGATCCATGAAGTCTGTTAAATCGGGATGGAGTGGTGGCAGGCCGTACGGGTCAAAGTATTCGCCCTGCTGTTCTGTCAAGTCCACGGCCACCCAATGTTCACCGGGCCGATCCATCGGGTCCGTGTTGAGAACGTAAGCAGCAGGATACATACGATCTAATGGGAACACATCTCAGGCGAACACCCCTTGAAAGACCATACGTGTCTCTGGGTCATTCTCCAGCACGGTAGTTATCTGGTCTGTATCCATGTTAGGTGGAAAAGTCACACAGGACGTTGCGCGCCTTGTCCACTTGAATGATGTTGTCAAACTCGGCGTAGCAGATCACATTGACGGTGGTCGCGAGGGCTCGTGCAAAGTGGATTTCCAACCGTAAGTTGCCTTGCTTGGCCAGGGCCACCTGATGGTTGTTCTCTAAGGTGGGAGTCAGATCGAAACAGAACAACGTGTATCCGTTCGCGTAGTGCTGATGAAATTCCCTTCGTCCTGGTTGATTTGACCGGTGGCTGTAAACGGGCTCTGATAGGCTCGAATGAAATTCCTGCACCCAAAGTTCGGTGTTAAGGCCGTGGCTGGGACCTGTTGTCCATCCACATGCAGGGCCACAAAATTGATGCCGAAATGTTGAAAGTCAAACGGATTCTCTGGGTAGGCTCCGCTGAAACTGGTATTTTCCACACAGGCCAGGTTCAATCGCTTGGGTAGTTCCCCCAGGAACAGGTTTTCTTTGTTGGTGCCCATATTTCCAGCAGGCACAGAGAACACTTTGGTTTGTACACGTCGGATAGGGTACTGGGCTGGTTTTGTTTCCAAGGCTTTCATGTGTCCCAATTGAACGGCTGGATTCGGTTTCACTTTTCGGACATACAGGACTGCGTCTTGGATGACAATCTTATAGTCAGCTGCATGCCCCTCTACGTCAGTGGCCATCAAGGCGAAGGTCGGAGGCGCCCGTATCAGTCGGATTTTGATGGGGATCTTGTTCAAGAGGTACCGGTCTTGCATGAACATGTCTGCGTGCAGTCGACCCATGAGATCCACCGAGGCACTGTTCGCAGTGAAAGCCTTCCGTTTGTTATATCCCACATTGTCCATGTGTTCGGGTGTGTCCTGGTAGAATAAAGCGGCTGTCAGCTGAGACTTTTTAGCCTCTCGGCCATACGACAACAGTGTCTCGATGTAGGCTCGATAGGGGTACGTGTTGGTCGAGTCACTGATGGGTTTGTCGCTGAGAAAAATATCCACCTGTTGAAACATCGAGTGCAGCCAGAGATTCGTCGGGCCCACCGTTGCTTGGTCAACGATTCTGGTGCCAGCCCCATTGACCACCTTGGCTTTCACATACAAGTATGTATGGGCTAAATCCACATAGGCCGTATCCGCATTACTGATGGTGAACTCGATGGGCCCTGTTTCGTTGATGCTGGAGAGCGGGAGATGCTCCACCCATAATCCTTGTTCGGCACTGGTCTGTGTGGGCGGCACGGTCCACAAATCAAATTTACTGTTGGTGGAGGGACAGGACTCGGCGTGGATCAAGGACATGTTTTAAGAAAAGATATCCTGGGTCTTCGATGTGCGTCGTCGCTGGGTCGGTCGTCGACTGGTGCGTGGTCTCGGTGGGGCAGCTCTTTTATTCCCTACGGTACGTTGTGCTTTGGCCACCAAGACGCCTCCCGCTTCTTTGGCGTACCGCTTGTTTGCCGATTGCTTTCACCCCACGCGTCACCAAGGGCAGGAACGTTTTGACGATGCTGCCGAGTATGTTCCCCAGTCCATGTCCTCGTTGCATGCGTGCACCGCTAAATTACAACACATATAAGGGAAGACCGGAAAGCCACCCCCGGCCTGTTGGGCATAATAGTCCATATAGCTGCGTGCATCGCACTCGTAAGGTACTTTCATTATGCAAAGTGGGGAGCACGTGCTTGTCGAAAATGAAGTGTCAGCACCACTCTTCCTCGTTCGAATGCCACCGGTTGTCCCGTGTCATCTCTTATATCCACCGTGATCGTGTTGATGTCGGTTTGTCGTACGGGCAGGTAGAGCATGTGGGTGAAACTGTGGGTGACTTGATCTCCATACGTCTTTTTAATGGGGACCACCCGTACCAGAGGTGTGTTGATATCGCCCACGATGTGGTTGTCCACTACGTCCGAGTAGACGTAGAGTCCGTACATACCCGACTTCATATCCATCGGGATCTCGCCTTGGTGGGCGGTGGGACCAGCGAACATCTGTAGATCGAAACCCAGCATTTGCTGTAGGATAGGACTCAGTACGACACTCGCGTTGGCGGTGACGATAAGCTGTGCCTTGTCGTTGTGTGCGTTGTAATCGAAGTCCACGTGATTCTTGAAGGGAAAGGATTTGATGGGTTTTGAAGTATTCGTGACCTCCCGTAGAGCCTTATAATGCAACAGTTTTGACAGTCCACCCATGAATTCCTTGGGGGTATCGTATTGGGCTTCGAGAAGGGTGAGTCGGGTGTCTTTGCCTTCGTAGGTCACGTCGTACCACACTTCATTGGCTCGCACGTTGTACCACGAGTAAGGGTATTGGATATCCACGAGGCCACATTCCCATCGTCCAGGTAAATGCAACGGTTGCGGTAACTGGGTCACGTACTTGGCCACGGTGTTGCCAGGAAACACATCCAGCGAACTGTTACTGGGTAGGGTGAGGTAAAACATGGCGACTGAGCTGTCCTGCTGCTGCTGTTGGTTTTAATAGGTGTTTCAGGCCTTGGGTGGTTGTGTCCGGCGTCGTGTTCGTCGCGTTGACTTGCTACGTGTCACGGCTCTGGAGATGTGGGATGTCTTGATCAAGGGTGGCTTTTTAAAGGCGCGAAAATAAGATGCTCGTTGTGGTGGTGTTTTGGGGGGTGACTCCGGTTCCCAGTCGGATTCCCAAGGTTGTGGAGTCTGTCGTGGTGCACGACTCGGTGAGTCACGCTGCATAAAGGCCCAGCGGTGGGGGTTTCCCACCAATTCCTGTGGTACATGCATGTCTTTCAAGCCTTGAGCGAAGACCTCCCATCCTCGAGGATCCGTGTGCGACCTGCGTTGACGCATCAGGTCATTCACTAAATCCGTCATGTGGGTCCCGGGAACCACCTGATTCTGTACCAGGAGTTCACCTTTATCATTCCAAGTCATGTTAGGATTCTGTTTCATTCGATGTAATACCAGGCCAGCTTGTTTCTTGAACGATGCAGGTACACTCTTCAGGACTTCGTCTTCCACCCACTGTGGGGCTGTGGGTGGTACCCTGGTAATGGCGGCTGTTGTAGCGGTGCTGAGGTCGGCGGTGTGTCACGTGGTGGTGGTGGTGGTGGTGGGGTAGAGAGGGTTTTGTATTGGTCCATGGACGTCATGTACCGTTGAAGCGTCTCATTGTACCGTTGTACTTTCTCACTGTCGCTTAACCCCGGTCTCTGTAAGATCTGTTGCATCTCTCCATCGAGGGTGTTTATGGTCTTCACCGTAGGTGGGACAGGGTAGGGTGATTGGGGGTTTTGAAGGAACCGAGGTTCGACGAGGACCATTTTTTTCGTGTGGTTCATTGTCGGCCGAAGAGTCCACCCAATACTGGACCCAACACGGAAGCGGCCAACGGTGCTAAGCTGGCCCCGAGAAAGCCGCCTTTCTGTAACACCTTCTTCTTTTGTGTTTGAGGGACCCGCTTGTGGACTAGGGTTCGGAGACCTGTCTTATGCTTGGCCAACTTGGTCTTCTGAGCCGGAGTCAGTGGTACGTTGCCTTTTAACAGGTTGTACCCGATCTCGCACGGACAGCGTACAAGGTCAGGGTCCGCACCGCGTACAATGGTTCGGACTAACTCGGGTGGGACCGTCTTCAATACACGGAGCGTGGGAGCGTGCTTCCGTACTCGCGCAGACATCATGTACAACTAATGCTAGAACCCACAACTCTGCTCTTTTTATCCACCTCAGTGAACAGAGACAAAGTTAACCCTGCTGTGGTATTCATTTTTTTTTTATTATCCTCATCATCAAAACACACACACCCCAGCTGGGGGAGCCACTGTGGGTGTGTTTACATTATTTTTGCATGTACACGTGGTGGGCCTCTCCGGGAAAGATGCCGGTCCGTAGTCGAAGATGTTCGGGGGTGGCTTGCTTCAGGTCGAAGAGCATATATCCGTGTTGAGGGGTTGTCGCATCTTTAAAGGCTTCTAACGCAAACGGTGTGCGGCCGGGATACATCTGTCTCGCCAGGTGCAGCAGTTGAGTGGTATCTCTCGGGTTTTTGAAGACCACCAGGTAGTGGGCATTTAAGCTGATGTTCCGATGTTCTTTGTTTTACTGAACAGATTCTGCACAATGTAGATGATGCTGAGCCGTCGATGGTGGCTGCCTTTGGTAAAGAGTTGGGTGACCCGCGCATCCGTCTCCGCCATGAGATCATCCAGAACCACCAAGGTGTCGGGTTCCAAATCGGCCAGGTTGGGTAGGCCTTCCACGAACGTGATGTGGGGCATTGCTGCATACGTTTCCTACCATTCTCCGTAACACCACACGACTCGGGCAATAGGTGGGGTGATCATGCTGTCGGCGTGTTGAAGGAGCTTCCGGAGGAAGTACGTTTTGGCGGAACCCGTCGGTCCTGCGATGACGCAAGTGAAGGGATGCTGCCACCGAGGGTCCATGGTTCGAGGTGTATCCGCTGTCGGGGTAACCCGCTCTTGTAAATTTCTTACGAGTGAACTGGAGTGGTGGGTACAACGTCGGTCGTCGTTGTCTTTTCACTGCGAGGGATGATCAGGGTGGGTACAACGTCGGTCGTCGCTGTCTGTTCACTGTGAGGGATGAAATCCGGTGGGTCTTCAGACGTAGTGGGTGTACTTGGTGTAGGTGTGGAGCTTGGTGTGGAGCTCGACGTGGCTTGTACACGGGGTGTGGTGGTGACTGGGCTCGATACGGAATTGACTGGTGCTATCTGTAGACTGGTTTCACTGATGGCTGGTGTTCTCAGTTGGTTAAGTAGCGTGCTGACATAGGCTACGTCGTAAAACACACCTCCGTACAACACACTCAGCAGGGTTAGCAGTATCACCACAAAGCCCACTTGCGCTTTGCGCGGTTTGGGAGACGCTGTGTTCAGAGGCAGCTGCTGTTTGTCCATAGCACTGTGGTCGGACGTGGAATGAAGGATGACGGCAGTGGTGTCTGGCTTTATAGTCGTTTCACCTGGTTGGCAACGACCCAGGAATTGAAGGAACTGGGCCAGCCTTGCCATTTGACGAAATGAAACAGTTTGCCACGTCGACGTTCCGTTTTCAAAATCTGCTCCACCGTGTAGTAGTCTTGCTTTGTTTTTACGACAGGCTGTAATTCCATCTCGTAAAACGTCCCTAGCAACGGTTCCCCTTGAAGATCTTCCAGTTCATAGACTCGCTGCTGTCGGGGTAGGCGCCGTTTAATCAGGAAGTGCTCATCGCTCCAGTTGGGCAAGTAACTTTTCTCGAACTTGCCCTTGACTTTACTGATCCGTACAGGGTCCCCGACCTTGTACACCGCCTTCGTCGTTCGCTGCGATGGCCTGGGGTACAAGACACGCCGGACTTGGGCTTCATTGTGTTGGGTCACGGTAATGGGGGCTCTCTCTATACTCCGGTGATAGGCTCGATTGTAACCCCTCACAAGTTTCGGGAGAACATCGATATACCGCCTTGTATTCTTATAGGTGAAATATTTATACATGCGGCCTTTGAATGTCCTGTTGAACCTTTCCACCACGGAAGCCTTGGTCTCGTTGTACGCCTTCTGAAAAACACCTTCTGTTTCTTGAGAAAGGCTTGGAACGGTCTGTTGAGGAATTCCGTGCCTTCGTCAGTTTGCAAATACAAAGGTTTGCGCCCGGTCTTGAAGATGTCTTTGAACGCCGCTATGAGATTCGCCCCCGTTTTCGTCCGGATGGGTACCACCCACGCATACTTGGATAGGATATCGATGCACGTCAAGATATACCGATTCCCATCGTTGTGTTTGGCAAAGGCGCTCATATCGACCAAATCCGCTTGCCACTGGGCATCTATTCCTCCCACGATGACCCGGTTCCGTAGAAAATGGCGACGGACAGATCGATGTAAGGTATAGGTGTCTTGTTTTCTTAACCAATCTCGGACTTGGGCACGTTGTATCCCCTGGGGTTTGGCCGCTCGATAGAGAGCCGACAATGCACTATAGGCCGCCGGACTGTCGGGACTGTAGTATAAGTTATCCAACACCTTCTCCCAGCGCTTCATGGTGACAAATGATGATGGACCCTGGCTCTATCGTTTATTTATAACGGGTATATCTTGGGCCGGAGTTTCTTTCTGATTTTCTTCTTGGCTTCCACAGTGTCCATGGTAAATGACCAGTCCAACTCGTCTGATGACCGCTTGATAAGCACTTCATCCACATCTACCACGGCATCTTCCAATGCAGACCATAGATCAGGGTGAAGGGTAAAATGCACTGTGCCTCCATCTAGCCGAGCCAACTGAGCAAAGAAAGGGCCGCGTCGGATGTACACATCGTGACACAAGTGGATGAGGTCGCCGTGCAGTTCACCAGACAACACGCGTTTGAATTTGGTCCAGCCCTCTCGGGACAGACGAATGTGAGCCGGGCACGGTTGTGTAGGGTCCGCATCACAGATGTCTCCCACCTCCTCCATGATATCGACCTTATCCGCATACACGTGCAGGAAAACCTCGGGGTCAAGCTGAGATACGCCAGTATCATATGCTCCGCCATGGTCAGTACGTGAATGGTACCAGATTTGACTGTCTCTCGTATTTATAGGGACAACCCCGTGAGATCAAAGGATCAGGTGGTCATGTCACTGGGCTGACTGAGTCTAGCCGGGTAATCAATGGCATCGTCGTCTGGTTCATGGCTAGACATTTGTTCATTGGGTTCTGCCGCTGCTTCTCTCAGGGCACGAGCCCTCTCCAACTCGTCTGATGACCGCTCGTCCGGTGTAAACAGCTGGTCCACGATAGGCACCACTTTCTCGAAGGCTATCCACAGATCGGGGTCTAGGGTGAAGCTTCGCGTAGGGTCTTGGTAGCGGCCCAGGCGTGGGAAGAAGGGTCCACGGTAAACGTAGATGGCATTGTCTATGTGGATGAGGTGTCCATCGAGCTCGCCGCTCAACACCCGTTTAAATTTGGTCCAGCCGTCACGGTGTAGCGTAACCGTATTCGATACGGTCTCAGCGGGCGACCAGCAAACATCTCCACGGTCTTCCACGAGGGTGACTTTATCTTCATAGACGTGTAACCCCACCTGGGGTGTAAGGGGCAGGATGGCTCGTAGGACTGGTGACATGCTTGATCCAATGACGAACAGTGAATGACACACACTCTGTCTGACCCTCGTATTTATAGTCAGGTCCCACTGTCAATACCACAGCGCCAGGGTCAATAGGGCACAGACTATTGTGAGGCCAACCAGCCGTCGCTGGTTCCGGCGTGAGCGCTCGTGGTCCATAGCCCGAGCATCAAGGATGGCTGTCATAGTCCAGTAGTGGTGAGTGATGGCACACCTCTCCATCGAGTGCACTCTGTCGAGGACCGCTTCTGTGAACTCGTTCAGGATCTGGCGTCGCCCCTCGTTGTCGTCGCCATCTGCAAACATGGACCGGACCACTGCTCGTTAACCCGTGAGTGAATTAACCACGGTGGCATGCTGTAAAATGCGAGTCGCATAGGGCTGGATCTCCGTCATGGCTCTGCAACCGTAGAAATGAAGGTGTAGGATCCAGAGGGACTTGTTTTATAGACCAGGTCACACATGCGCGCCTAGACGTCGGGTGTAGTCCGTGATACGTACTATTCTGATGGCTTAGTCCAAAAAAGAGAGCAACAACAACAACACAGATTACAGGTCAATCCTTTTATTATGCGTGAATAACCTGTGAACATCATAGGAATGCATGTAATAACCTGTCTGTGGGGTTTTTCCACAATGTCGTTCACCTTCGTGTCTTTTCGGGTACGTCCGTGTCTTTTCGGTAAAGTCCGTGTCTTTTCGGTAAAGTCCGTGTCTTTTCGGTAAAGTTCGTGTCTTTTCGGATCGGTCACGTCCGTGTCTATCATCCGGGCACTTCGTGTCTGCGCCTGCATTGGGGTATGTATGAGGGTCTTCATGCGCGCGCGCGCAATGCGGCTCAGTCGTAACCAGTACATCAGTCTTGATCCTCGACTTGGGGTAGAGTGTGCTAAAAATAGATTACCAGCTAGCGTGCTATAAAAGGGAATCGGCCTTGCCGTTTCATCAGACACTCTGTCAACCACCAAAATGTTCACTTGCACAACTTGCCAGAAGAAGTTTACTCGTCTAGATAATTTACGACGCCACGAGGCCTCCACCCACAACGATGAACGGTATACTTGTATAACCTGCGCACGGTCATTTAATCGGGAGGATCAGTTACTGCTCCACGAACGTTCAATTCATGGGCCACCCAAGCGTCCATGCGAGGATTGTGGTCAACTCTTCAAACGACGCCGTCAGTTGCTGCGACACCAACGGTTGATTCATGCCCCGGTACCATGGCATGAGCGACAACTTCCTACTGAAGAGGAGCCGCGGAAGGTCAGACCCAGTGAAGATAATCCCGGGGAGACGAACGCCACTGGTGATGCGATGAAGGAGAGCCCGCCTATACCCACAGTTCAGAAGAGCCTGGATATCCAGCCGGACCCCAGCGTTACGGTTTCGAGTCATACGCCTGACAACATCGAACATTTTCTGGGCGATCTCTTACAGGACAACCATCCAGTGAGTGACATCGATCGGCGCCATTGGTCCATGACACGGCACTGTTTCCACCCTCATGGCCCTATTCAAAATATTTACAATTTTCCACTGACCAACCGCACCCGTGTACGCAGCTACGTGGAAGCCATCTTCAAAGATCAAACTACGGCCTTCAAATTGAATGTCGCTTTCGGGTACATCTTACGTCACAAAAAGACGGGCCAGTTACGGTATTATTATCCCGGCAATAATATCTATGTGTCTGACCAGCCGTTCACCATCATTAACCGGAGGTCACTAGAGACGATGCTGGAGATACTGGACACCGTGGATGCCTTGAGATGGGCACATCGTCAACGCCCCAACATACAATGGGTGGTAGAGAGGGTAACCAATGTCACGTTTTTCCTTACCAAGCTGACCGACCACCGCCATCGGTTGAATGCGTCACCCGCGCACTGATGAATACCATAACATGCCGCACATACTCTCTATGTCTACATGCTGATCGTTGACTTGAGCTCAGTAAACACTTGTACCTAATGTGACGGTGCGTTAAATAATAAAACATGGTGTTTGATATTTCAATTTGTTTTGCTGTGAACATACTAAACATACCCAGGGCGGCTCCCCCAGCCTGGGTATGATGTAACATTGGGGATAATAAACTATATAAACATTGCTGAACTTGTTGTTATTCACGACAACCGCTATCCGATTGTATAATACAGAATAAATAATGTATAATACAGGACATATATGGTACAATACAGGAAACCTGTGGTATATTGGGCCGCCCATCATTTCAATGTACAAGCCCCGTTCTGGGCTTAAGTTCTTTCAATGTTCAAACCCCCTGTTCTGGGCTTAAGTTTACAAGCCCCCTGTTCTGGGCTTCAGTTCTTTCAATGTACTGCGCGCGCGCGTGCGGCACCAGATCACGCGCGCGCGCAGATGCTCCCTCACGACAGCTTCACACTGATACCTCATACGACACCTTAGGATCATTAG
>JAVTVY010047679.1:0-24674 GCA_036873755.1 Hanleya hanleyi | reverse complement strand
ATATCCTTTCGTAACCTATAAGTGCAATATATACTTACATGATCTCTAGGCCTGGACATTATGTTCGTACATAAGCTATACAAGCCTGGAAATAGATCCTCACATGACCCCATAAAGGCCTGGAATATTCGATAATTACATGACCTACATCAGCCCTAATAAAGTATCTTTACATGACATATGAAGGCCTAGACAATTATTACCTACATGACATACAACGACCTGGACAGGGGATCATTACATGGCTTATAATGTCACAGATAGTATAACAATAACATGATTTTTTATGGGGTTATACTTTTTTGTTGACCCGACATCAATAATTAGCAGCCAAACGTAGTCATTAACATCCGAAGGGTCCTGAACAGGTCCTAAAAAGCCCAGACCAGATAAGGTTAAAATGACAACATATTGCATTAGCGAATAGGTCGCGCCTGAAATAAAAACGACGAGAGCTCCTATCGTATGAGGGATTGAAACATTCTAACATACAAGTAGAATAGATAGACTGACACCTGAACTAAGTATAAAGACAAAATACAAATATTCTCATGATAACAATAAAAGATATTTATCTGCAAACCCCAAGTGGTACAGTGCATGAACAACCTTCAGCCATGACAATGATATACCCGCTACCACAATTTAATACAGCTGCACGGTCGCAAAATCGTTGAGAAGATCATATACCTAAATTCTGAGTCAGACGGACAAGTACATGTAGGTACTAGGCGACGTAAAACTACAGGTTATACTCGGATAACAACCATAACGATTGTCTTTTTATATGCCTGCCGGTTTCTGCATACAAAATAGCGTTCAGATGGTTCAATGCCAGTTAGAAAAGCACATATGTAATACATATGGAATCCGGACGCGGCCATGTCGCAATTTCGCATCTATAATATAGTAACGTGAAAACGCGAAAACTCGACGCGAAACCGTTTTCGTGTTTTCGCATCGCGCTTTCGCGTCTTCGCATCGCGTTTTCGCATCGCGCTTTCGCGCCGGGTTTTCGGGTTTTCGCGTTTTCGCGTTTTCGCGTCGGGTTTTCGCGTTATTATTATAGATGCGAAAATGCGAAAACGCGAGATGGCCGCATCCGGCTTCCATAAATACAATATCCAGAATCACTGTAACATATTGTACAAACATTTTGGTAGTGACGAGATGTCCTGACCGGTTTCCAGCCGAACAGACACATCTATCTCGTTCAAGTTATACAAAGCTACCGCTGGAGTCAACGGCTCTGATAGGTCAATATCACAGAAGGTGTGAAGAACACGGTCATGTGTACAGTCCAGGATAGTGAAGGTTTTATTGATACAGTTCAGGTAAAACCCCACACGTACAGCTCCTCCTTGAGTGTTACCGTCTGGATATACAGGGAGATTACACGCATCTGCATTATTATGACAGCAGATGAATCTGTGAGGAAACCACGTTATTGCTACACAACAAGAATGGTTATCTAAACCCATATAGAATGGGAGTGGTTTACTCTGATGTAGTACACCTGACGAATACACGAGTTGGTTTTCTGTCAGTTTGACTTTCAGAGTGAAGGTGACATCTGTCTCCCAGTAGATCCTCCCATCCTCGAACGACTCGTCACATAATGCTCCATGGAATTGTCCTTTTACTCCACACTGTCGCGAATTCATCAGTAGTTTACCATTGTCCTGCACACAAACAGAGTAATCGGTCGCAGGCTTCAAGGAAAATGCTAAACAGTGAATCGTTCGATGGATAAACCTGTACTTCACAGTCTGGTCTTCTTTCCTGTCCACAAGATAAAGCAATTCCTCAGAGTTTTTACCGATAACATCTTCTATTTTATTCTTCTCTTTTTTGAATGTTTTGATGATATCAACTGTTCTGTTGGATACTTTGTCCATTCCCACCATCATTGTTTCAGATACAAGGAGATACCGAGTGCTGTCTGTCTGTCTTTCAAGGTCCGTGGCTGAATCCATACAAACAGTCAACTGGCCAAGTTGTGCTTTCAGTCGCTTCGTTTCGTCATCCGTCTTTCTGTACAGGTCATCCCGCTTCTCACTGATAGCTTCTAAACAACCAAACTTCCAGTTTTCTAGGGCTTTCAAGGTTTCTATATATTTGTTCTCAACTTCAGCAGCTCGATAATTGAAACAGTTCTTGATATTGTCCTCTACACTGGAGAGACCCAGGACACATTGTTGTAACTCTTGTTGTAATTCCCCCAGGTACTTTTCCTTAAGAGCCAGGCGATCCTTTTCTTCATTGTATACTGCCTCTGGTTTCTTTAGATCATGTCCGTGGTGATATTCAAGAAAACACAGAAAACAATACAGATGTTTACAATCCCCACAAAACACCTTGCGAGGTTCACCATGTTCGTCACACATGGGGGTTGAAGCGTAATTCTCAACCTCAACCAAACTGTGTTTAGACAGTGGTCCACGCATTGGGTGCACCATTGCCAGGCAATCTTGACAGTACAGACATTTACAGGTCACACAACCCTTGACCGCATGTTTGGGGTGATCACCTTCACACATGGAGCACTTGGGTGAAACAGCCTTCTTGATTTCTTTGTTGTACTTCTCCACTATATTAGCGATGGTGAACTGGACTGGAAACTTAGCGACAGTGTCACAATCAATTTCTACAGATTTTCTGCAAACTGGACAAGACACATCCTTGGAACCAGGGGTAGCAGAATGATTTTGTGGCGTTACATTTTTTGGTTTCTCATTCCTACAGGTGGCGTCGTTTTTGTTGTCTGTTGCTAAATCCGAGCTGACATACACTTGGAGACATCCCCTACAGAAACTGTGTTGACAAGGCAGCTGGACCGGGTCTGTATATATCTCTGTACAAATATGACAGGTTAGTTCTTCTTCAAAAGCCTTCGGTAGATTCTCAGCCATCTTCTGGTACAAATAAATCTTTCCACAGGATGTCTGCGGATTTACCGGATATAGCCAATGCTGCAAAATAAATTCAAATAAAGCAATGATAGCCAGTGCATATTTATGTAAGAAATATTTGGCAGGTCGCGGTGCACCTTCTAAAACGGAATAAAATACACCATCGGGATAGTGAATGCTCATTCAACACAGCCAGAAAAACGGTGTTGGCCCAACACCATTTTTTAGTGTTGAGGTCAGTTCAACACCAATAAGTGGTGTTGAGAAATGGTGTTGACATAATTCAACACCAAAATGTGGTGTTGAGGCCAGTTCAACACCAAAAAAACGGTGTTGAGAAAATGGTGTTGACCCAATCCAGCACTGAAAAATGGTGTCGAGACCAGTTCAACACCAAAAAACGGTGTTGAAAGAATGGTGTTGAAAATCTAACACTGAAAATTGGTGTTAGATCAGTTCAACACCAAAAAACAGTGTTAAGAAAAGGAGGTGTTTCGACACCAGTTTAACGCCAAAACGGTGTTAAGAGAATGGTGTTAAAATTCCAACATTGAAAAAAAAACAAGGGTTATGTGAAACCCGGCAGGCTCGCCGTTTTGGTTTACGCCAATAAGAATGTTACCAACTACAAATTGATATTTGAATTTACTTCAATTTCAAAATTTCAAATTTCAAGTTAAGAAAAATGCAATTTTAATTGCCAGCCCTTATAAAAAATACCATGGTTTACAACAGATTGAACCATGGTAACCACGGTAATACCACGATTGTCATGGTAATAACATGGTACATATGGTTTATATGGTTTGCATGGTACTACCATGGTAATACCATGGTACAGATGTACCATGGTTCAATGTACCATGGTTACTCTGTTCAACTATCGTAATACCATGGTACAGATGAACCATGGTTCAATATACCACTTTGAACAATAGTAATAGCATGGTACATAACAACCATGGTACAATATACATGTACCATAGTTAACCAAAATATTATTTCCCCGATTTTTTGGCGTAATGTTGTTAGTGACAAAAAAATACAATTGGAAGGATTTCAATTTACGACAAATAAATGAATGGATGCAAAGTTATATGCCTGTGAATACAGTTGAATGGCTGACAGAATGGCTTAGAAACCGGTAAAGGTAAACAAATGATGTCTACCAAATGTACTGATTGTAATCTGTATAAGCATGCCAATAGCGCCACGTGGTGCGAAGCAGGAGAGAAATGTTGACCTCTGAACAGTTATATATTCGGTACTCTGATGAACGCTTGGCCTAGAACAAAAGACATTCTTATTTTCCTGGCTGAAATCAGTGAGGCTTATAACATGTTTAATTGTGATCCCTGCATTAATTATGGGGATTATAAACAAGGATAGAGTCTCCCCGTAGTTCCGGGAAATAGGAAGTTCAACTCCGCAAACTTTGACCCTGCAGAGCTACGGCGTTGGCCTTGCTTCGATGAGAAGACGTCTCACGAATAGACTGGCTGCCGACTTAGCATGCTGTGCATACGGTTCAGTACCGCATGACAAAATTGCGTTTTGAAAGACAAGATTTTTGTAGCTGTCAGGGAGAAAAGTGATGAAAATCTTAATAGCCACTGTGCTGATGAATAAAATATAGTTTTGAATATCCCTAAAATATGCATATATTCGGCAAAACTAGCTGCCTGGCGAATAGAAAAGGGAAATGTGCGGATAGCTGACAGTCAACATATGCTTCAAAGCTTTATACGATTTTTCCTAAATTTGAAGCGAATACGGAATTCTCAACTTTAATACAGGAGTATTTTTATCAAAAGTATTTGTCAGTTCAGTATTTCAAGTTGCCGAATAAATCCTTCGTCGGATTTCGACTTGTCAGACAACAACAACACGTACACTAGTCAGGCTGACATTACGTGGCCGGGATTCTATTTTATTTTGTGTTTAAATCTGCGGTGATCAGTCAGGCTATTCGTCTCTTTCTCATGTGTCGATCACATGACCTGCTGGGTGAGTTCCGGTCGTTTGACGTCGTAAGATTTGCATGGAGCATGCTAGTTTTTCGTTGACAGCGTCTGTTCCATATGAGTGAAAATTATACAAGTTGTCTTGCTCGAAAGTTAATGTACTTCTGAAATATTATCTACCAGAATCAAACTGCAAAACTACGTTTTAAAAATAATTCCCATTGACTTCAATGTTATTTTCGCGACCGTCAAATCTCCCGCAGGTTACGTCCCATAAGATAAGATAATTCTTTATTGTACAAGCGTCAATGACTGACAGAGTACAAAATTCACATAACTATAACAACAGGTCAATTAATTCCAAACTTACAGGACATATCATATGTATCATATTCCGCTGGAACTCACCCAAAATGTACCACGTGACTATATTTCTATTCTTCTATACTTCGTTGATTTCCGTTTTTTCCGAATGGCTGATCGATTCCGTCAAAGTGTGAGATCGAAAACGAGGCTTCTCATACAACAATCATGGCGGAAGGTCTGCGAAGTGTAATGGGACCAGCTACTCCATGCATAGCCACATATATGCAACTCAGTGTATGTATCCACGACTGAGTTGCACATCCTTACTCCGAGAGACATCAGTAGTCATTTTCTTCGTGGCCAAACATGACAAAATGTACAATTGACTATGGCATTTAACGGGCTGTAAACATGTCAAATATACTTCTCTCCCCCGACACAAAGTATCTGGCTCATTCCTGCAGCGCAAGTTCACGTAAATAGTACCAAATCAAGTCACTACATTCCTATGAAATGAAATTTGAAAATGGCAGACTAAGACCGAGAAACACAGCAGTGCGCATGCACCGCTAATAACACGAACACTTTACGATATGTCGTAAATAAGGCGTCATCAGCTGCGGAGTTTGACCACGTGCGTTAGGCCCCGCCCACTAGCTAACGACGCTTTCCTCTTTACGACATATCGTAATGTGTTCGTGTTATTAGCGGTGCATGCGCACTGCTGTGTTTCTCGGACTTAGTCTGCCATTTTCAAATTTCATTTCATAGGAAGGTAGTGACTTGATTTGGTGCTATTTACGTGCACTTGCGCTGCAGGAATGAGCCAGATACTTTGTGTCGGGGGAGAGAAGTATATTTGACATGTTTACAGCCCGTTAAATGCCATAGTCAATTGTACATTTTGTCATGTTTGGCCACGAAGAAAATGACGCTACTGATGTCTCTCGGAGTAAGGATGTGCAACTCAGTCGTGGATACATACACTGAGTTGCATATATGTGGCTACTCCATGCAGTTCTCTGTTGAACGACAGAATGGGGATTATTGTTCGCGGAGTGAGATTCTAGCATTAATTTAGGGCTCCTAACTCGGCAAATTGTTGACACTCGTTGCTCGAGTCTCCCGTTGAGTCAAAGTTTGAAGGGCCCGAGATTAACAACAACACCACCAACAACAAAAACAGAGACGTCTCAAAGCCCCCATGAAGTCATTCAACAATGAAGTCCTGGCTTGCTTCGTTTTTTCACCTTGTAATTATCAATTTTAACAAGCGCTGGATGAGCGCAAAGACCTCCGTCGAGGCAACAGGGTCCGTAGCGTAATACATCACTGAATAACATACGGCCGGGTGCCAAGCTCAATTTTGCACTTGTTGGACGTTAGCTTCATCAATGGTAATTAATCTGGGATTGAGGGTTCCTCACTAGCATGTCCAGACAGGGATGTGAAAGTCACATTCCCAGCAAATAATTTTTGTTTGATTTGACGTGCTTGAAATATTGGGGTATGGAATAGAGTATATTGATGGAAAACCTGGAAAAGTGCTTGAGACATTAGGCCCCATCCCACCCACACCTCCCCATGAGAGGATCCCCTCACCCAAATCAACACGTTAGCGACAGAAATGAGACCCTGTGTGCCTAGTTGTACCAACTTGCTTGTGATTTTGTGCTATAGGCCCAACACAGCAACACTTCATATTTTGTATGTGTACAGTATAGCATCATCATTGATGAGAGAATGCTCTTCAAACACACCTGATTTTACCGACACTTCGTTCTGATCTGTCTCAACATCATATGATGAGGATTCAATGCGCTCGGTATAATTTTGTATACTGGTGTTACAGGTCACCTTCGCCTTTACCTTACTGTATCAATGACCATGGACTTGTACATGTATCACATTCACATTGAATGGTGATGGCTGATGAGAATATTGCCCCTATGGAACAAATGACTGGATTCCACGCAGCAAATATTTATTGTGTAACACAGTGAGAAGAAAATTAATTGTATAAACATTCCAAGCCTCATTGAACACAAGCCGCACCATACTTGATATGAATATAACGCGCGTGCATTAGCTCGCTTGGACGTCGCTTAGTTAAATATGGACAGACTCGCAAAAATTTCAAAATTTTCAAAAGCCACAAAAATGCCCTCAGCTTGTACAGAGTAAGCAAACATACTTATGTACAACTTGATGTTTAGAAATGACTGTGTTGAGCGGTTCTATTCCCAACTTCTCTTTTATTCTATGTCATAGAGGACAGGGTTTGGTAAATAATTAAAAACTGTATTAACTCGGCTTCACATTTTAGAGAATGACTTTAATTGAGCCAAAGATGAAAGAGAAATACACTTATAAAAAAATCTATTTAAAAAAATATCTGTATATATGTTTATATTAATTTCCATAATTTATTGAAAAAACTATACGTAGAGCAAGTGAAAGATACCCATCGAGTTGAGCGGATTTGCAGATAAACAACAACAAAAAATTGCACTTTGTGCCTCACGAGGCCCTTCTCCATAGAGTGCATGCCAGTTATTTTTCTAGACTACAACAACAACAGTTTTTGCCTGTATCACAGTTCGAGCTTCCGATGACCCTTCAACCTTACCCAGACGACGGATAATTTTTGACAGATTGTCCGGCTAGGTTGTTGATCGGATTCACAGATCATGAATTCCACCGTGACGGAATCACCGTTGGGAAGACTTTTTCTTTATTCAAAGTCATGTACTCGGAAGTTCCGTGGTCATACCCATGTAGTTTCAAGTTTAGTTTGCTATTCTATATGACATCTGTTTACGGATCCATGAAAAATCTACAGATGATCCAGCATTTTCAGTAAATCATGCTTCGAAATGTTCGTGACGGAATCACCTGAAACGGACATGACTCTTGACTAGTGTTGCTTGTCTATTTTTTTGCTGCTCTGTTTCAATCTGACTATTCTTATATGGCATCTCTTACTAACATACAGTACCCAAGGATGATAAGATTTTTTTCATCGTGAGAAAAACGCGACTGGATCATCCCAGGGGTTAAATCTAGTCCGTGACGGAATCGACAAAAAATCGTGATGGAATCACGAGTGCGCTTTTTAAATCTTATCGGTAAAAGTGCTTTATTAATTACACATTTTCTTCAAAAAATATTCCTAGAGTGAATTTATCTCTTCTACTTAGAAAATTAAAACTCTGACCTCTTATTTTTACTAAGGTATACAGCTCCCGCCACATGCATATCTTTTCTGCAGATGTTCAAAATAGTATAGTTTTCAGTAAAGTGCAATTTTTCTTCTTTGACAATTTAGAATTTCCCGAGTTCTTCATGTTAAAATATTTCGCTATTAAAACACATCTTCTCTATTATTGGCTTGTTCCCGGGGATCATAGGAAGCGAATAGAACAAACAGCATGCTAATATAGGGTCTACGACAGAATGTGGAGTGAATTTTATGCGAAAAGGGCTGTTTAGCAATGTCCGCTTTTCCGTGGAATTCATGAGCGCACGATTGAAGTATCATGGGAAGATATATATTTCCAGTCGCTATCTCCCCCCCCCATCTTCAAACAAAAGGAAAAGAAAAAGCCGAGAGAGCGCCTCGTGAGGCAGAGTTATTTTTCCAGAATACAACAACAACAGTTTTTGCCTGTATCACAGTTCGAGCTTCCGATGACCCTTCAACCTTACCCAGACGACGGATATTTTTTGACAGATTATCCGGCTAGGTTGTTGATCGGATTCACAGATAACGATTGAAGCATGGGAAGATATATTTTTTCAGTCGCTATCTCCCCAACCCTCACCCCCCAACTAAAAAAAAAAGAAAAGAAAAAGCCGAGAGAGTTCTTCGGAGTTTTACGTTTTTGACCTCTGACTTTGAATTTGCATGACTTCTCACTTCCGACTCGCATCCTGGTGAATGACACTCGTCCTTTATCTTTTTGCCGATTCAGAGATTCTCGAGGAAGTTTCCAATTATACTATCTGGAATGCGAGTTTTTCTTTCGTGAAAATTTACTTTTTATGAAAGCGCAGGTTTGTCTTTACCTCGCATACCGGCCATCTGTACCAGCGCGAAGCTATAAGTACGTGTACACGCGCGAATTTAGTACCCTCGAATAGAGACCCGGTGGAAGCGCTGCAAAGGATGCACACCTTTTGTGACGTAAGCATTCATTTGTGTCCAGAAACTTTTCAAAATTTCGTCGGGAACCATTGCAATCCCTATTGGAAATCACACAAGTCGTGGGTTCCCCATATGACAATTATTTGGCGGGAGATTTCACGTTGCGCTCCTAGACCTCCGTCTGATCGACGGAGGTAAAAAAGCTGAAAAGTCCAACCGCCTCCAAAAAAGACACTGGTTCGACATCAAGTATCTCGATAACCGTCCACGAATAAGTTGACTGAACTATGCCACCATGGCATGCAAGCTAGCTGTCTACGAATTTTTCAACGAGGATAATGCTCTGGAAATAGCCGACACTCGCATTATCAGTAGATCGCGGGATGAGCCCAACAATGATTCCCGGGACTTCGAATCCATATGCGAGTTGAAATAGCCACAGCGCAATACAATAGTTGTTCCAGCCAAAGTTTTGAGATTCAGTGGTAAGTACTGTAATAAATAAAATTATGTAATTAAATTCCGAGTGTTATTTATGTTAACTTAAATGTATCACTTGATATCTCATTTTTGTTTACCATATATTTGTTCTTGTTGTTTATCATATATTTGTAGAATGGCCACCTTGCTTTAATGCTGAGCAACAGGAAAATGTAATGGGTGGGAGGGGGGAGGGGGGGGGGTGCTGGCCCCTCCACTTTTTGGGGCCGCAGTGTTATAAGTCCTATCTTAGATAGCTCCGGTTCGACATTTAACATGGCTGGTATAGAATTCAGTCCCCGTTCCCCTTTTCAAATGTGCTCCATGGCTCCTGTAAACAATTCGATTCATAGCATGAATAAGAGGGGTCGTACTATTACCCAGCCGTTGCCCAGCCGCTGCCCAGCCGATTCCCAGCCGATTACCCAGCCGTGACGGTCGTGCCCAGCCGACATATATTTGTTATTTACGGCATTATTCTGAGGAATTACAACTATTAATGCATTTTGTTATAATATTTATACAATTCTGCTTTTATCTGGGCAGCGGCTGGGCAACGGCTGGGTAATAGTACGACCCGAATAAGGTTGAATAAGGGTCGGATAACATTAATGTTGTTAACATTAAGTTATGTGATATTTCACTATTTCAGACAAGCGTCCCGAGCTGAAGTCCATACTGGACAGACTTCTGGATGGAGAGAATATATCCGACATTAGGAAATCCCTTGGTAGGCTGGGAAGAGAACAGAGAGGCAAACGAATGATATCCACGAGACAATCCTCCAGTTCCGAAGATGAGGTAATTCTATAGTTAATAATCAGCTCAAATTAAGTTAAGGATATGTAACTTTCCTTCAATGGATGTGTATTTGCCACAACACACCTCAGAAGAATTTTGATTGCGGAACTGGATAACTGTCTGTATGTTTGATTTTCTCCTTGTATTTCAGGGACCGCGGAGCTGGTGGGGGGGGGGGGAAGCAGTCCAACATTTAACTTGACCGGTATAGAGTTCAGCCCCCTCATTATGTGCTATGCGGCTCCTGAATAACAAGGTGTGATATGGCTATAAATAATAACTGATTGTTTCTAGCATACATTTTGTTCTATTTCATCAAGTATTCTGTCGCAATAAATGAGCATTTAAAAAAAATTATTGTGACAGTTATTTTCCATAATTAAAAAAAACACAGAATGCAGATATGCATTACGTATGCTAGATTATTAACTCCTCACTGTTATCTTTAATGAATTCATTTTGTATTTTTAGAATGAAAGTCCAAGAAAGACAAACAAGAAAAGCAAAGTAACTAGCGAGAAGAGGGCTGAAAGGGACATCTTGTCGATTCTCAAAGAAAGAAATTGGCAGAAACAGGTATGTACATAAGGCTGCAGTGTCCAATAAACACTTCTTTATGTGACAATTATATTTTCATTGGTGAAGCGTTAATGTGTTATATCCCATGATCCAGAAAATGTGAATATATGTCAAGTTTGCCATATCTTTCAGATCAAATATATTTATTGTTTACAGATCAATAGCACAATCATATAATATTATACAATTATATGATCCCAATGAGGTAAATATGTTTTATGTACTAGAGAAAAACAATATTTGCCGAGGCCAAGGGTTCCCACACAAGAGGAAGTAACTCAAAATGTATATTGAGTAGATCACCTCCCTTGTCGTATCATGGCCGTGATAGTGTTAAAGTAATGTAAATCTCTAGTTTTCAACTCTTTCAATACAAAGGGAAGTAACTATAGGTTTTACTCTCATAAATCATACTCCTGTCATGGTTTCATTTAGAATATTTGTTTGGGGGCCTTTTGGAATATTTTCTTTGAAAAGAAGTGAAGCCAAATTACTCAAAATGTAGTGTATTTGAAAGAACTTGGAATATTTCAAAAGGAATAAAGAATTAATCATTTATTTTTTGTGAAAGGCCTACACAGCAAAAATAGCGTCAGTACTGTTTCAGTACATTTCTACCAAAGTACTGAAACAGTACTGAAATATAACTGCACTGAAACAGTACTGATATATAACAGTACTGTTTCAGTACTGAAACAGTACTGAGATATTACAGTACTGATTCAGTACTGAGATATTACAGTACTGATTCAGTACTGAAATCGAACAGTACAGTAACAGTACTGAAACATTACAGTACTGTTTCAGTACTGAAATTATTCAGCACTTTATCAGTACTGTAATATTTCAGTACTGTATCAGTACTGTAAAATTTCAGTACTGAAACAGTACTTAAATATTAAAGTATTGTTTCAGTACTGTTTCAGTACTGAAATTTTTCAGCACTTTATCAGTACTGTATTATTTTAGTACTGTATCAGTACTGTAAAATTTCAGTACTGTAACAGTGCTGAAATATTACAGTAGTAAAACAGTACTGACACAGTGATGAAATAGTTTAATGCTATATCATAGCGTGTTTCCCATGAATGTTTTCCGAACGGAGTTTGATAGAAACAACTTTGCATCATGGGATATGTTCCAATTTTAGAACATTTGATTGGTCAATTCAAATTTTAAATGGAATCTGTCATACTCATGGTCTGTTTTAAGGAAAATGGAAGAAAATTCAACCAATCACAGAGTTTTTGTGAATGTTCATTGCCTCAGAAAATCATATTTTCTAGTCAAGAATAGCAGCGTGGTTCAGATGGATTTCATCCCTTCGTTTACAAATGGATAACAAAATAAAATGACATGAGACATTGTGTTGTTGATCTTTGACCTGTCACAGTAACATCATCGCTCACTCAGAACTTGAAATTTATGAAAGCTAGGGATGTATGAGATGACCTTCCATCTTCGGGTGACATGTAAGAATGAATCGAGGCCACTTCCTGATGAGCTGATGTAACATTATTGTGCACATGTGCAAGATGTGTACACACAAATCCTACACCTTTCCCCTTGGACAGTTTTGAACGGCAATGATCTGATTGGCTAGTGCAAAATGGGTAGTGTACTAGTTTCATCACACTTTACTGTAGTGTACGAGTCTAAAAGATTCAAGCAGTCCATATCAACTCTTTCATTTTATACCACTTTATTGTATTCACTGTCCATTGAATTTACATGCTGATATTTGCAAAATCATACATAATTCAATTCATTTGAATGGATGTGTTAAACAATCAATCGTTTAAAGAGTACGTTCCATCACAGTAATAAACGACATGGTAGATATATCAACTGATAATAGAAAGAGAACCAAGTACAACTGATACTAGGAAGAGAACCAAGTACAATGTTTCCAGGATGATTGGAATGATCCGTCCTTGGCAGCCATGATCATGATGAACTGGAGAGCATATATAATTAATGTACAATAACCAGTGATAATGATAGTAATATTTGTTGTGGAGATAAAAATGTCCGAGTTTATCAATGCGCACAAGTGTTTTATATGCACTATAGTCTATAGATATCTCATTCTCAATTGTCTCCCATGATTCTTTCCTGAGCAGAGAGGATTGGTCAGCACTGTTGAAGGAGCATGACGATTTTCATGTTCTGATTTAATCACATTGCCTGGTATTACTATCTGAAAGACAAAAGAAATTATGAAACTGTTACGCTAGTAACATAAGACCAGTTCGGCTTTATTTATGCTACATAAATTGGTTCTTTCAAAAATACTGATGATGAAATGCTGAAAAAAATGAGTCTAGGGGCACAATAAATTATTACATATATGCAAAATATTTAGATTATTTTACCACCCCCCTCCCCCAACATTCCCCTACAACTAAAAATCTAAAGTTTGTTTTAGCCACCCCCTTCCCTTCTGTACATAACACTTCAATGCCCCCTCATTGGAAGTTTATACTCCTGTTTAACATATAATATATTTCCAGTCAACTTCCAAAAAGACTCAGAAACAAATAAATGAAATCCTGCAGGACAATGTATAATATGTCAGAAGTAGTGGGAAAATGAGTACTTTGAGCCACAGGAGCAGGGAAGCGGTTTAGATAGGAGGGAGATTTAAAGGAGGAAGAGGTGGGTCAGAGGAGGTCGAGGAATAGACTCGGTCAGATGAAGAGGATGAGAAGGAAAGGGCAGCATCAGAGGTGTAGGAAAGAGCAGGTTCAGAGGAGGAGGATAGGGTAGGGTCAGACGAGGAGGAAAGGGCAGGGTAAGGCCAAAAAGAAATATATGTCTGTTTTTGGTTACCCGACCGAGTCTAAATAAATTGTGCGAGTCTAAAAACAATTTCAGCAAATTCCACGAAATCATGACCAAGACCCCATTTTATGGCAATAAAAACAACATGAATTCCAGGCAAGCACCTGAAAGGTGCATGGACCTCTCAGCCCGATTTTTTAGTCAAGTAGGATATGGTTTGTGTGATTTATGTACGATACCATATATAATAAACTTCACATCTGTGTGCTGGGATTACAGCATGCATGAAAGTGTAGCTTTATCAGTGGCAAGGGAAGATTATGCAAATGCACAAGTGTGATAACAGGTTATTGACATAGACACAGTGATTGACATATAGGCCAACCCTTATCATTTTGGGGGGGGGGGGGGAAGCTGGAGGTATGAAAACTGAATCAAAATTGAGCCAGGCTATTAAGTGGGCTCTCCTAATCTTATGTGTTTGTCATTTTCTTCTTTCATCTTCCGCTTCCGCTCACTTTTTGTTTCCATCGGATAACTTTTAAATGACTTTGTCAATCAAAGATCAAAGATGTGCGAAACTGGGAACTAGTGGGTTTTTATCGACAAATCTTGTTACATGTATATGCAAATTTCCCATTTGTTCAATCTTTTCCGTCGGATAGCTTCTGAATGCCTTCGTCAATCAACTTCTCATTTGTGGTTTATATTGCTCCTGTCTAGGGGAAAACACCTGTTGTTATTAACCTCTGTCCGAAACTGGATACTTGTGTTTTATCTACGTTTGTTATTATATGCAAATCTCCTAACATGCAAAGTTCCCTTTTGTTCAATCTTTTTCGTCGGACAGCTTCTGAATGCCTTCGTCAATCAACTTTAATTTGTTGTTCCTATTGCTTCTGTCTAGGGGAAGAAACCTATTGCTTTTAAGCTCTGTCCGAGACTGGATATTTGTGTTTTATCTACATTTTCTGTTATATACAAATTTTCTATCTGGACCGTGCGTACATGGTGAGTGGCTGTCTCTGTTTGGGTTCCAATTCCATATTCTCATTTGCATAGATAGCACATCAGTGATTGGTTCACAGTTATGACTGTCAAAATAGTCTGACACCATTTGCAACTAAAGTAACTAAACACCCTATGTTTGACCCTAGGGGTCAAATATTTGACCCGAAAGATCAACTAGATACATATAGAAATGCTGAAGAAATTGACCTGCTCTGCATCTGGTTCAGACAGTACAAGAGTTCTTACACCACAAGAAAGAGTTTTGAAGCTTTCTGTGTTTTTAATGTTCATGTATAGTTTCAAGGTTAACTGCAAAGGTTTTTCGATATGCAATACATGTATCTTCTTCGTAAGTTGCGATGCTGTTGAAAAAATCACCTGACGAGTTATTTTGAATTTGAGGAGCGTAGTTTGCTCTAAATTTGCAAATATAAATCTGCTGTTCGAAATCAAAATGAAAAAAGCCATCGCTTATCTTTCCCTGATTTACCAACATTTGGTGCTGTTCGTAACGTCAGTTGTGCTTTAGGCGAACGTCAAAAAACTGTCAAAGTTGAGAGAAAATATGTCGGAAATGGAAAGAGACGAATCGACCGAATGTTTGATTACTCTTTCAGTTTAGAGTACTGGTACAGGAACATCCACAGAGTCTAGCAGCGACAGTGATGTAAACGATAATGTGGATGTGCAAACTGAAGAAGTCGCTTTTCCATATCAACATGATACGCTGCATGGTACATGTACTTGCAGTTGCAATGGTCGGTTACATACACATTTTGATCAAGATCAGATTTCCGTTTGTATACAACCAGCTGGTATCTCAGCATCGAGATCTAACTTGAATTTAAGGTTTTTGTTTGAAAAATATCAGCTTCATTAGGTCTACCATCACATATTAACATCACATATCCTTTGGAGTTCATAACGAGTATCAGGTGTCCATAAAGGATATGTGATATTTGGGAAAAACATCTTTGCCTGCGACAGTAATAAAGCAGATTTGTCCTGTTTGGGCACGGCACGAAACGTCACATGCAGTTGCCTGGCATGTTTGATACTGGATGGTAGATGTCTGCATGTATATTCAATAAATTATGAAAATTATAACCTCTTTTTCTATGTCATAGAGGTCAGCGTATGGTAGAAAATTAAAACTGTAGTAACTCGGCTTGACATCAAAGGTAATGACTTTATTTGAGTCAAAATGAAAGAGAAAAACATTTAGGAAATAAATCTATTTCAATAAAAAAAATTTATTGAAAATATATGCAGACATGTACCATCCAATATCCCACAGAGATAGAGATCATTAATGATTTTGCATAAATTAAAGATGTCTGCCTATCCTTTCCGTCTTCAGAGGAACTGCTGTGGTTATTCATTGCGAGTCTCTCAATACATCGATGTTTTATATCAAGTTTCATATAGAACACTTAAATGGTATCAGAGATATACATCATTAAAATTTTTTGCATAAATTAAAGATGGCCGCCAAGATTTCCGCCCAATCAGGGGCACTGGTTGGTTATTCCTTTAAAGTTTCTTGATGTATCGATAATCTATACCAAGTTTCACACTGAACAGCGAAATGGTTTCCGAGATACACAAGATTCATGGTTTCGCATAAATTAAAGAGGGGGCCGCCAAAGTTTCTACCCAGTCGGGTCCAGATTCAATAGGGTTCTGTGTCACGAGCATATGGATGTGCACGGGAAGTTTGGTGTGCCAAGTGTAAGTCGTTCTAAAGATATCTTGGTAACGAGAAAGCTGTGATGGGTTCGCATAAATTAAAGATGGCCGCCAAAGTTTCCAACCAATGGGGTCCAGATTCAATAGGCTTGTGGTTGACCACCCAACAATCCTGCATACCAAATTTGGAGTCTCTAGAAGCAATGGTTTGGTTTCTAGACCGGTCACAAGAATTGTTGACGAATTTTCCGTGACGTTGCCATGGAAACAGCAAAATTCATCACAAATTTCCCAAATTTGATAGGCTTGTGGCTGACCACCCAACAATCCTGCATACCAAATTTGAAATCTCTAGAAGAAACGGTTTGGCTTTTAGTCCGGTCACAAGAATTGTTGACGACTGACGACCAGACGACCGGACGACCGACTGGACGTACTTGCTGACGACAAGACCCCACAGAGGGGTAAAAAACTCCATAAAATGTATGAAAATGTGTCAAATTCAACCCACAATCAAGAGAAAACGTATAAAATGATTTTCTTGTTTATGCATGTTAAATTGTTTCCCATCCAACAGACATTTTAAAATGGTGACAAAAACAGGGAGTCGACTTACTCGTTTTTTGAAAAATTTTATCACCATGAAGGAATCATAATTTTCGCTCCTCGAAAAAGTGCGGATTTTGGCCTGCCAGATTCTGGACATGATGAACTCTGTAGTGGCGGGTAGGTGCGATCAACAAGCAATTGTTATATCCTCATTGGAGAAATGGTTACGTCCAGCAGGGTGACACTATATGGGCCATTTTCATGAAAATGGCCATATATATCAGTTAGTAGAAAGAGAAGAAGAATTACCATGCTGTCAAAAATGGGCGACCGTCCTTATGAAATTATGGAGGGGCCACTTTGTGTGAAACCGTGGCAAGTATGGACTGCACCCTAAGTGTAAATTTTATTTCAGAAAACGGGAAATTTCACTTTGCCAATATTCTTTTAAATTTTCATGAAATATTTATGATGATTCATAGTTGGGAATTTTCGCCATTTAGGTTACACCTCAAGACCCTATCCATATCTGTTTATGGGCCTTCTTATGGTAGGTTTACAAAATCCAGTGGTGGTCAAATCATTTACATCATAATTTCCCGGTATTCAGAAATGGTTTCTTCCCATTCTACTTCCAAAATATTCATGGAATGTTGCAAGCGTTTTCCCTGATCTTCATAAATCTACATAAATCTACATATTAGGCCTACATATTACATACCAATATAATATTTGTGTTGACCACATCACCGCAGCAGAATTGACTGCATCACCGCAGAGGAATACATTGTATATCCAATCACATGACCCAGAGAGGTCACTAGGCATCAACATGATCTTTTACCACTGCTTGCTTTTTTACTACTACTTACCACATTCATAGTATTTGCCACTTCCAGTTCCAGTGTGCAGAGTAGATGTATCTACCTCCCCATTCATTAATTGGTATCTGGTAGTATCCCTAACCTGATTGAATTAAAATTTAAGGTATACAAGCTGAGTAGCTAGCAGGTCCTCTGCCAAGTAGCCTGTTTGAGAGCATACAGCATATACGCTTCCAATATCTCCTTAAATATAACTTGGAAGTGGATATGTGTATGTGGAAAGAGACGTTTATCTGGAATTGTTAAGACAATTTGAGGAGGTTTGGGAAGCTGTAATGGGTAGTGAACACTGGAATGTAAGTCTGTAGTTGTATATGGATTTGTGGATGGTGAGGTTTATAAATCGATGGGTGGAATAGATCAAGATATTGCATTCACAACACAGATGGGTACAATATGGGTGAGTGAAATCCAATATGGTCAATGGCAGCCATTTTGGATTACGTACCTCAGTGAAAATCAATACCAATGGCCGTCTGACTGACGTGAAGAACCTTCCCAAGTTTGAAGTTGATTGGTTGAATTGTTCCCAAGATATCGCGTTCACAAGATCTGGGACGGATGGAATCCAATATGGTCAATGGCAGCCATCTTGGATTACGCACCTCAGTGAAAATCAATACCAATGGCCGTCTAACTGATGTGAAGCACCTTCTCAAGTTTGAAGTCGATTGGTTGAATTGTTCTCGAGATATCGCATTCACAAGATGTGGGACGGACAGAATCCAATATGGTCGATGGCGGCCATCTTGGATTACGTACCTCAGTGAGATTCAATACCAATGGCCGTCAAACTGATGTGAAGCACCTTCTCAAGTTTGAAGTCGATTGGTCGAATTGTTCTCAAGATATCGCGTTCACAAGATGTGGGACGGACGGACGGACGGCTAGCATTCCCAAGTCCTCCCACCATTTCGTGGCGGAGGACAAAAATTGGTTATTTGCCATTTTACATGAATGTGAAAAGGGCTTGTAGACCGAGATAAACTGAACAATACTTTTCTGTTCCACAATAATCCACGAGTTATTGTTTTGTCCAGTCAAACTCACAACCAAGACTGGCTGGTAGCATATATATGAAAACAACATTTTGCTAAATATTATATCCGCTAACCAAATATTTTCATTCATGTACATGTACTTGAATTCTGTCAGACTACATTGCAAAGATCATGTATTATCTGTAATTTCTTTCTAAAGCAGAATTATATAAGAATGGAGAGATGTCAATTTTCATGATAATTACAGAGGACAGGCACTCCTGGTAAATTAGAATTTGACAATTACCACTCAAAGGTGAAAAAATACAAAGGTTTTGAAATTCTCCAATTTACATATTTAATATAGGTTGAAGAATGATAGAAATACCAGAATATCTACTTCACTTTGATTAATTTGAATTATCTTGTCTGCTAGAATCTTTTTAAAAGTTGGTACCCCTAGCCCAGCTGAATTCAGATTTGCAAAACGTCGTCGCTGATCTTTCATTGATTGTGACGTCATGTCAGACCAGCCGGCCAGAGACTGAACGTTACAAGTACTGATGACCGGCCAGTTGGTCTGATGTGACGCCACAAACCAGCATCAAACAAGGGTAGATAAGCTATGTGGATTTCATTTCTGAAATCGACCGGGCTTGAGCAACTTCGAAGCACTTTTCAAAAGCTACCACTGTACCAGGAGACAAAATACTTCAAATAAAACCAAACAAGCAGCCAGAGGATGCTAGGTCCCCCGCCGAAATGGCAGCAATATTTTTTAGCATTGTTGGTCTCAGGGGATATACATGAGGGAGGTAACTGCTGCTTCATAGGCGTTGGATGTGGAAGGGTCTTTCTGCCTTCCCAAGTTTTAAGATCAACTCAGAACGATTGACTGAAAGTTGATTGCTTCTGTGATATAGTTTCCATGCAGTGAAGCACCGAGAAGCATCCCCAAGTGACATCTCAAGGCATTATCTGCAAACCAAATTTGACGAGAAGCTGAAGGCATCAACCTGTTGCCCGGAAACCAAATTTTAAATTTGCCACCAGTTGTCGCCACCTGTAGGTGCAAGTGAGCGAAATGCAATCCCAAGCATCATCTCATGGCATGGTAGCCTACAAGTATTAGCCTATAGTATCTTCTACAGCGGGCCAATGATCGGCTGATGCAGCAACAACAGCATTTTCCCAGTTAGACGGCAGATTTTGAAATCAAAAACGAGGCCGCGCTATGTCATCAGTCAACTGAGACAGTCGCGTGGTTGTGTATGAAGATTGGGGTGGGTCTTATCTAATAGTGATCCAATGAAAATGCTCGTATTAGTTTAAAATGGCGGGGTCGAATGACCAATCACTGAACGGGAGACAGCTGGAACAGTACGTTGACACTGTCTGTTAATACAGGGGCGTCGGAAGCAAATTCAAAGTGGTACGGCCACTATCATTGCACTTTAGGTGAGGATCCAGGGGCCGCCCAGGCCCCAGATGCTCCTGGGGTCTAGATCGCCGAAGAAGCGTTCTGAGCGATTTCTGGCGTCAATCAAAATCACTCTGCATTGAAGTGTATTTTTAGTTCTTTCCTAACCCTTTTACCATGAAAACACAATCGATGGTTTTCTGCGATGCTGAATTACAAAAAATTGTGTATAGTATAGTACTTTATCCTAGGCACATCGTGTAGAAGTAACCGAGATGATGCATCGATAATGTATACCAAATTTTACATTGAGCATTTGAACAGTGTCAGAGATAGAGATCATTAATGATTTTACATAAATTAAAGATGGTTGCCCATCCTTCCCGTCACTCAGAGGAACTAATGTGGTTATTCATTAATGCAAGTCTCTTCATACATCGATGCTGTAAATCAAGTTTCGTATAGAACATTTGAATGGTATCAGAGATAAACATCATTAAAGATTTTGAATAAATTAAAGATGGCCGCCAAGATTTCCGCCCAATCAGAGAAACCAGATCTGTCATTCATCGTAAGACTCTTGATGCATCAATGATGTATACCAAATTTTACACTGAGCACTCCAGCGGAATCAGATATAGAGATCATTAATGATTTTGCCTAAATTAAAGATGGCCACCAAGGTTTTCAGTCAATCAGGTCCCGATTTAAAGTATCTGGATGTATCGATGATATATACCAACCTTCATATAAAACAATTGAATGGTAACCGAGATATGTAGGCTATCATTATCGATTTCGCATGAATTAAAGATGGCCTCCAGGGTTCCCAGCTAATCAGAAAAGCCTGTTTGGTAATTCGTTGAAAGTTGCTTGATGTATCGATGATGTATATCAAATTTCGTATTGAACAGTTGAATGGTTTCCGAGATATGGATCATTACCCATTTTGCATGAAATTAAAGATGGCTGCTAAGGTTCCCACCCAATCAGGTCCCAATTCTATAGGCTTCTGGTCCTTGACTAGGTAAATAAGCATACCAAATTCATCAGCGGAACAGTTTTCCGGCTATCTCGCTCACGAACGGACGTACGGACAGACGGACGTACAAGATGATGACAATACCCCATGGCCAAAATTGGCCGAGGGGTAAAAACATGGGTCTGTGCCTGATAAATTTTAAGCCTTTTGGGGTTGCAACTCATTCATAGAAAGCTCCCTGTACATGAACAACTGCACTGACAACTGCATGCCATCATCTGTCAGTCTGAAGACCGGCAAGGTTGAATTCAGAATTCAGTTCAATTCAGGAAATTGATCATATGCACAGTGTGCACCCAAACATTAGGAACACAGTTGTAATTAATATAGTAATATACATGTGTGGACACAAATGATTCGTGCAGAAGCTTCAGGGTAAATCATATGATGTGCAATACAATTATTTGTTAGCAAAATTGAAGAAAATGTTGTCCTTCGTTTAAGATGACACGAAATTCAAAAATCAGGGATTCAGTACTGCGGGGATTTCCCCGCCAGTTATTTCACATTATACTTCTGAAATAAAATATGGTTCATGCAAAAGCTTTAGGGTAAATCATGTGATGTGGAATAGAATGATTTCATATAGCAAAATTGAAGGCCCATTTTGACTGGAACGGACAAGAAGAAGAGAAACTCAGTGGTGCCACCTTCAGGCAGATGTTGCTGAAATGCAATACGGACTGGCGTCCTGTTGCAAGGAATGCGTATTCCGAATTTCGGAATAATCCAACACAGCATTAGGAAGTTATCGCTTCGAACAGATGTACACGGGAAAAAAATCTATTTTGACCCAGTGGCGCCACCTTCAGGCCGATGTTGCTGAAATGCAATACGGACTGGCCTCTTGTTGCAAGGAATGCGAATGCTGAATTTCGGAAGAATCCAACAAAGCGTTAGGAAGTTATCGCTTCGAACAGACATGCACGGACGTACACGAACATCCACGGACTCAAAGAAGCAAGAACCAATGGCGCTACCTTCAGGCAGATGTTGCTGAAATGTAATACGGACTGGCGTCTTGTCACAAGGAATGCGTATTCTAATTTTGGAAGAATCCAACAAAACTTTAGGAAGTTATCCCTTCGAACAGACATGCACGGACGTACACGGACATCCACGGATGCAAAGAAGCAAGAACTAGTGGCGCCACCTTCAGGCAGATGTTGCTGAAATGCAATACGGACTGGCCCCTTGTCGCAAGGAATGCGAATGCTGAATTTCGGAAGAATCCAACAAAGCGTTGGTAAGTTATCGCTTCGAACAGACATGCACGGACGTACACGAACATCCACGGACTCAAAAGAAGCAAGAACCAGTGGCGCTACCTTCAGGCAGATGTTGCTGAAATGTAATATGGACTGGCGTCTTGTCACAAGGAATGCGTATTCTAATTTTGGAAGAATCCAACAAAACTTTAGGAAGTTATCACTTCGAACAGACATGCACGGACGTACACGGACATCCACGGATGCAAAGAAGCAAGAACTAGTGGTGCCACCTTCAGGCAGATGTTGCTGAAATGCAATACGGACTGGCCTCTTGTCGCAAGGAATGCGAATGCTGAATTTCGGAAGAATCCAACAAAGCGTTAGAAAGTTATCGCTTCGAACAGACGTACACGAACATCCACGGACACAAAGAAGTAAGAACCAGTGACGCCACCGTCAGGCAGATGTTGCTGAGATGTAATACAGACTGGCATCTTGTAGCAAGGTATGCATATTCCGAATTTCGGAAGAATCCAACAAAGCATTAGGAAGTTATCACTTCGAACAGACGTACACGGACATTCACGGATACGAAGAAGCAAGAACTAGTGGCGCCACCTTCAAGCAGATGTTGCTGAAATGCAATACGGACTGGTGTCTTGTCGCAAGGAATGCGTATGCCGAATTTCGGAAGAATCCAGCTAAGCGTTAGAAAGTTATCGCTTCGAACAGACATGCACGGACGTACACGGACATCCACATACGCAAAGAAGCAAGAACTAGTGGCGCCACCTTCAGGCAGATGTTGCTGAAATGTAATACGGACTGGCGTCTTGCCGCAAGGAATGCATATTCCGAATTTCGAAAGAATCCAACAAAGCGTTAGAAAGTTATCTCTTCGAACAGACATGGACGGACATCCACGGACACAAAGAAGCAAGAACCATTTTAAAGTCCCCGGCCGCGTTGCGGCGGGGGACAATAAAGTAGTTAAGTTAATATTTCCATCATTAAATGAGCCATGAAGAATATAAAAAGGAAAATATGAAAACCTTTGCATTTCACCTTTAATAACTTGGTTTTAAAGGAACAAGTAAATTACTGGCAAGGCAGAAATAAAAGTATCTCCATAAAGTTTCTCCTTACATTGAACTGAACAAGCAGCCAGAGGATGCTAGGTCCCCCGCCGAAATGGCAGCAATATTTTTTAGCATTGTTGGTCTCAGGGGATATACATGAGGGAGGCAACTGCTGCTTCATAGGCGTTGGATGTGGAAGGGTCTTTCTGCCTTCCCAAGTTTTAAGATCAACTCAGAACGATTGACTGAAAGTTGATTGCTTCTGTGATATAGTTTCCATGCAGTGAAGCATCGAGAAGCATCCCCAAGTGACATCTCAAGGCATTATCTGCAAACCAAATTTGACGAGAAGCTGAAGGCATCAACCTGTTGCCCGGAAACCAAATTTTAAATTTGCCACCAGTTGTCGCCACCTGTAGGTGCAAATGAGCGAAATGCAATCCCAAGCATCATCTCATGGCATGGTAGCCTACATGTATTAGCCTATAGTATCTTCTACAGGGGGCCAATGATTGGCTGATGCAGCAACAACAGCATTTTCCCAGTTAGACGGCAGATTTTGAAATCAAAAACGAGGCCGCGCTATGTCATCAGTCAACTGAGACAGTCGCGTGGTTGTGTATGAAGATTGGGGTGGGTCTTATCTAATAGTGATCCAATGAAAATGCTCGTATTAGTTTAAAATGGCGGAGTCGAATGACCAATCACTGAACGGGAGACAGCTGGAACAGTACGTTGACACTGTCTGTTAATACAGGGGGCGTCGGAAGCAAATGCAAAGTGGTACGGCCACTATCATTGCACTTTAGGTGAGGATCCAGGGGCCGCCCAGGCCC
>JAVTVY010047678.1:0-22573 GCA_036873755.1 Hanleya hanleyi | reverse complement strand
GGCCATCTGATGGACTGGTGTGGGTTGAACTATCGGCATTCTGCGCATGCGCAAGAATGGAAATAGACGTTTTTGGAGCTATTTGACTATTAAAAAAGGAAAAAGAACACATTTTTTTAATTTTCTACTATTTTTTTATTAACACACAATGAACGTATTCACAATTGAATTTAATACCAATTATATGTAAGTATTGAATTTTAAATACAATTAACAGTGAAAAAAAACTTTGAATTTTTGTAATACAATGTCTCCAGATCAATACATGTTTTCCTTGTTCTCAATAGTTCTTCAACAAGACTTGTTTGAATTCATCATCATCTTTCTGTCCTTGGTGGGTATAGATGTACGTCACAACCTCTTCACGTGGAATTTTGGAAGGACAAGCCGCTACCACTGCCAGAGTAATTTCCATCTCGGTCACAGCCTGTAGTGCTTCAGTGAGGTCCGCGTATGAGGCCACCAGAGTGTTCAGGTGAGGTCTGATGAGCTGCAGGACTGTCTCGATGTACTTCTCAGCTATATAGGTCGACACCTGGTAGGTCAGAGTTTGCCTAATTGTACTGGCAAGACTCTGCAACTCCCGCCACGCTGTTAATTTCAATGTGACACCTTGAGGACAAGCCACCAGCTCTTGCGTATCTAAGCGTTTTCGCCATTTTCGAATATGAACGAGGAGCTGGTCATTGAAATAAGCACAACTCACATAGATGTCGTCAGCCACATGTAATTTCGCTTCGTCATTTCCCTGGTCACGAATAATCGCATCGATGGCGTAATCAAGGGCCTCCAGTTTTTGCCAGGTGTCCAAGTTCAGGGTAATATGTTTACCAGGTCTGTCATTAAAACCCGCTGAATTAAAATGCACTTCTTCGTCTTTGACACTCACCGTCAAATAAGGTGAAAGCTCCCAAATGTCCTTGTGGGATGTCTGGTGAGCCGCTTCGATCAGATTGTTGATCTCCTGGACAGACATAGGAAGTTGTTGTTTCACAGGCACTTGCTGGGGTACTACGACTGGCGCCTCAATCACTGGTATTACTAACGGTGTTAAACGGGGACGTTTGGGGCGGCCAGCGCGTTTAGCAGATGTAGTACTCTCTGGGGTAGTGTGCGTACGTTTGCTGGCTGTACGGGTAGTGTCCATCACTAAGATCTCTTCATCTTGTATAACGTCGTCGTCGGCTTCAAGTAAATGTGCTAGTTCAGCATTTCCCGTGATATTCAACGCCTCCACGAAGGCTAGAAATCCATAGTAGGTAAATTGCCGTACCTCATGGATGAGGGCTGTGTTTTGGGCTGAAGGGGTTTTCTCCGCCATGATTTCTTCGACACTCTGTTCCAGGAGTATGTTTTCCTCCGCCATAAGGAAATCACATAATTCATCCACATGCTTCATCTCATCCATGAAACGAAGACGGTGCTTGTCAAGCCTCGCTAAAAATAATGATGATGACGTCATGACTATAGCTGGGTGGCTGGCTGGGTAGCTAGAGGTGAAGCAAGCAGGCAGGCTGACAGAGAGAGACAGGCAGGCTGGTCAAGTCAAGTAAGTCCCAGTGGTACGCAGAGTAATGCATTGAATACTGACCTTTCCCTAAAAATGGACTCCTTTTATAGCCCATTGAACCTCATTTGCATATTTTCAGCGGATCACAGGCCGCCATCTTGAAAACGACCACCCCTCACACACACAAAAAACAAGCCGCCATCTTGAACACGACCACCCCTAACACACACAAACAAGCCACCATCTTGAAAACGACCCCAAAGACCTCATTTGCATATTTTCAGGGACAACAAGGCCGCCATCTTGAAACCGACCACCCCTAACCTACAAAAAACAGGCCGCCATCTTGAAAACAGTGGGGAAAAACCCAGAGACCTCATTTGCATATTTTCAGGGGGGACAACAGGCCGCCATCTTGAAACCGACCACCCCTAACCTACAAAAAAAAGGCCGCCATCTTGAAAATATGCAAATGAGGACCGAAACAAGTGCAATTGACCGCCCTACAAAAACAGGCCGCCATCTTGAATCCGACCACCCCTAACCTAGAAAAAACAGGCCGCCATCTTGAAAATATGCAAATGAAGGGTGAAACAAGTGCAATTGACCGCCCTACAAAAACAGGCCGCCATCTTGAAACCGACCACCCCTAACCTAGAAAAAACAGGCCGCCATCTTGAAAATATGCAAATGAAGGGTGAAACAAGTGCAATTGGCCGCCATCTTGAATCCGACCACCCCTAACCTAGAAAAAACAAGCCGCCATCTTGAATATACCCAATGAACCCAATGACCTCATTTGCATAAAACTTATTTGCATAAACTCACGCATGCGCACACACATAGCCACGCCCCCAAAATAATTTCTGCGCATGCGCAGTGAAGCCATTTGGCCCTTCAAGACTCTTTCCCTACTACTAATGTGTCAAAATTGAGGACTATTTCAGCTCATTCGTGGAAATATTTAATGGTTCTCCCAGGTTGCTATACTATAGGACCATTGTTATTTAACAATTTTCTAAGTAACATATACTAATTAGTTGGAAAGCTGTACAAATATATAGACGATAGCACAATCTCGATAGCAAACAATCAGGTTGAGGCTATACGACATTATAATTGGAAAGCCAACCCTGATAAATTTCACGGTAAATTGGCGTAGGCAAGCGAACTAAAAATGATCAACTAGTATTGTATCCGTTGTTTATAAACAGTACTATTACAACCATTATGAAGTATTTTAACCATAGAATTATGTCAGATGTCTACAAAGTCTCAAAATACTGAATTATGTACATTTTTACTGTATTCTCATGTATATATACTCCTTTTTAATTTCGTTTAGATTTTTAGCTTTTTATTATGTGTTCTATAAAACGATAAGGCGACCGTGTTTTAAATTTTGTTTTGTCTTCTTTTGGTAGGCAGGATATGTATACCTTTGCTCTTGTAAAATGTACAGTGTTCCGATTTTTTACAGCTTTGTCTGACTGGACTTAAATAATACTCCACTGTCTTGCCTATAAAACTCTAGCCGAGAAGCTATCTAATCAGGGCTATTTGCAATTGTTGATTTGTTCAAATGCATTGGTTAATTCATTTACCGTAGTGAAAGAGATATGCGGATGCCTTTTCACGTCTGTTTGTTCGACTAACAGAATCAGAGCAGACGTATACAGATATTTGTTTCATCGTTTTAACCCGATTTGCCTTGGACCTAATCATGGCCCCTCCAGATTCCAGTTTCTAGTGGTTGTTTTACTGATATTGAGCTGCACGAATCCAGCTTTGATACGGTTTCGATAATATTTTTTTTGTTTATTTTTTCTGATGAGATAATTTTTAAAATTCGAATGCGAATAATCAACCAATCATTTTTTTTCTATGTCTAGAACATATGATACGTACAACCGTGTTCATATTTAAAATTACACTAATGAGAATTCCAATTTAAAATTTCTTTTCCTGTGTATAGATGATGAGTGTAATGCTGAACTGAAATGTAAGAAAATGGAAGATTTAGTCCGACGGACATAACGATGTGTAACAGGGTATTTGTTGTCACTTGCTTTCATACCAAGGAGTCATACGGAGAATTCTCTTTCAGGAAATGAAGAAATTTATAATGAATCATTCAAGTTCTTGTTACCATGGTTACTGCATCTTCTGTTGTTGAAATTTTAAAACGTATAAATCACATAATGATAGCGGGCCTCGCTTATCCAATAACGATGCCAAGCATAGACCTAGGTCATATATATTTTTCAAAATATATATTGAAGTATACAAGAAAATAATGGTGGTTACTGTTGATGTAAATCTATGTGAAGAAATATCTTTAAAAAATTGCTTTGTCTAGAAAATCTTCATTTTAAAGGGATTCTTTATCTTTCAGAGACAAAAAAATGATGGTAAAGCCCCTGAATATTAGTCATATTTAAGTACCACTTAAAAGGTGTATCCAAAAATAGATATTTTGACCTTGTAGAGTTTTATATAAATCACTTTTATATGAATGAGAGAATCTAAGTAATAACATGGATTTCAATGGGACTTTAGGGTTCAGTCAAAAATGTGCACTCAACATGTTACCTTAGAAAAAATAACCTGGCGAACTTTCAATTTCTTTGTTTATATTTTTATCGTGTGTTTGAAATTAGCCACACAAATTGGTCCCTCATCATCGTGCCCATTCTAGAAAGAGAACTAAGTGTCAAAATCGCATGTTAAAAGACAGGAGAAAACGTCAAATCCAAAGTGTCTGTAGGTCAAATATCAAGCGTAAATTTGAGTTTTTCTGACAGTTGAAAGAAAAGTAACGAAACCTCTTAAATGGATATTTCTCACTTATTATCATCTCAAAACTACTTTGTGATACAGCATTATTTCAACTAAAAATTCTTATCCAATTTTTTAATTTGTTTATAGATTTTAAATCAATTAAAAAAACGAAGACAATTTATCAATTTTAAGCGATAACGTCTGTCTACAAAATATGCCCCGTTTTCACAATGATATTATCTGGAATGGGAGGTTCGAATTTGTATTCAGACCAGAAGTAAGGTCCGTGGAATGCTCAATCAAAGCGATAAAAAATTGCAATTTTCCCTCAAAAAAGTGAGATCACTACACTCGTGGGGATAAAGTTCTTAGCAGCTTTATATACGCTATATGGAGAACATGTTTCTGAGAACATACATTTTCCTAAAAATGACCATTAAAATCAATATGTGAAATTTACGGCTTTGGTAATTTTGACGAATATAATTTGATAAACATAACAAAAATTAATTTGCATAAAATCTCGAAAAAATTACATATCGGTTCCAGGCTAAACTCCAGTAATTCTGCAATAATTATTGTGGAAAATAGTTACATGCAGTAACGTCATGTTTGTTTCTACGACTTTCTCCATCCGAAAACGTAAGCTCCACAATGCGCTAGTTACCAGAATGTAAATGAGATCTTACGATTTTGTCGAAGAAAATTGTGCTCAAAGACAATTTCAAAAAGCTTCAAAAATACAAATTGCACAAATTTAAGGGACTAGGATATACTTGTCCAGGGTATATATATATATATTGCCTGTATAGAGGTGTACCGGGAGACCAGATTTTTTCGTTGATTAGTTACAAAGTCATGGGGAATTTTATTTACCACATTAAATCACATATTTTGTACCAGTCTCTACCTTAACAGATTAGTTTGACAATTCTCTCTGTATATGAATATTGTTGTCACAGATTACATATTCCACAAAGATATTTTGCCCTCTTGTACTCCGATCGAAGTTCAACCCATATCGCAAATACTTGTACATATTCTTTACATTGTCAAGTAAACTATTCGGGAATGTTGCGTGTTCATACGCGACATGTACCATAGGGAAGTATGTGCCCTGTTGACATATACCGATGACCCTGCGCGTGTGTAGTATGCCTCGTCATACTTGCCTTGAACTTGTTCAAGCTGAACATTGATTAATCGACCACACAGCGGAAGTTTATTAAAGGGATGATATTATTCCATCTGATTAACATTCACTGCAGCGGGTGGTTGATGTGTGCCCGGTGGGCACCTGTTCCTGTTGCTTCGATACGTTATAAGGGTCTTGCTTTAGAATAGGTTAAACGGAAGACTATACTGTGAAGTCATGTGGCTCTGCCAGTATGAATGTAGGTCATTTTCCCCCCCTGTCATGTCCCCCCCCTGTCACATTCCCCCCCTGTCATTTTCCCCCCCATGTCATGTTCCCCCCCTGGACATATCCCCCCCTGTCATATTCCCCCCCTTATATTTACTTGTCCATATAGCTGTTGTGGGTTAAATATTTAGGTAATTTTTTCTTCCAGTAAAATAATGCCAATTTTTATTTATCATAAACTGGTACAGGAAAAGACAAATGTTGTTTTTTTAATGTAATTCCATCAATAAATTATTTTCTTCACAGATATATCTTTAAGTAGTCTTAGATAGACACAAATTTTACCAACCAATAAAAGTAACAGAATTATTTGAATGGCACAAGGAATCACCAACGTGACTACAATGTACAAAGAACACATACCAATATAACCTAATCAAAAATCAACCGATGAACCTGTACATAGACAATTATTCTATTCTATTTATATCTCCATCCGCCCATTTATTATTATTTACTTATTTATTTATTTATATATTTGTTTACTTATTTATTTGTTTATTTGATAATACAGCGCTTGTAAATATCTTTAACAAACTAAGAAATGTAACGTGTAATTAAAATAAAACATTGAGTTGATGGGCTGCAAAATCCGTACGGGAAGCAGCCCTTAAACTGCAATTTTAATCAATCAAAAATAATTTATTGATGGAATTACATTAAAAAACAACATTTGTACCTATGATAAATAAAAATTGGCATTATTTTACTGGAAGAAAAAATTACCTAAATATTTAACCCACAACAGCTATATGGACAAGTAAATATAAGGGGGGGAATATGACAGGGGGGGGGAATATGTCCAGGGGGGGAACATGACAGGGGGGGGGAAAATGACAGGGGGGAATGGGACAGGGGGGGAACATGACAGGGGGGGAAAATGACTGTACTCCGCCAGGAATGTCGGCACCTCTTATATGTGTTGTAATTGGCTGTGTCTTGTGTGCTGTCCTCAGTGGTTTAAGTTTTTACACTTAACGGCTAATACACACATCTGTATTAATACAACTGTAACACAGACAGACATGCTTTTGTGGTACTGTTTTTACAAGCTTTTCATTGATATTGTTTTAATAGCTCTATTGATAGCTCTGGGAACTGTCTAGACATTGATTTTCATTAAAAAATAAATTTCTACATCTGTATTTTTCTTCATTTGCAGTGCAAGCAGATGTCCATAAACATACCACTGCCCTGGTATGTTCTTGACCTGATATTGTTCCTGAATATTTACTGTGGTAATATTCACAGTTCCGTAAATATATGTAGTATATATATATATGTCAGAGCAATGTTTCGTGATAATTTCGGGAGTTATCGAAACAGGCATATCTCTCATCAGGGGCCGCCTTTTAATACATGAAGGTGTTAGCCAACTAAATCTTCGATTTGCGTAGCAGTTCCTTCAAGTTCTCCTCCTCTTTAATCATCCGTTTGAAGTCAGGACAGCAGTAAGATGTCGTCATGGGACAGCCTCAGTTTAGAGATGTTTCTAATGTATGTCATGGCTAATGCCAATCTCGCTTCGCGAGATCCTTTTCCACATATTTCAACATATTTCATATGTTCACTTTTCTTGGATCGTTGTTTCTGTACGTCTAGTTTTCATTCTGCCTCTTCCAGTCAGATTGAATTCAGTAGAGTCTGTAGTTGGCTGTGAAGATCTGCATAAGTCTCTCTTTCAAAGACACAAGCCGGCGGGTATGGACAGCAGTAGGATGTTGTCACCGGATAGCCTCAGTTTAGAGATGTTTCTTATGTTTGTCTTGGCTAATGCCAATAATGAATTCAGTGAGAAGTCTGTAAAATCTGTAAATTGGTTGTGAAGATCTGCGTATGTGTTGATGAATGGAGCAGCGTATGATGAATTTAATATTTATTAGTTTTCGTCAAAACCCTATGATGTTTAGTCAATTTCGAAGATTCTAATTATTTTGTAGGTGTAAATATTTTGCCCAATAAAAAGATTTAGTGCTCCATTTAAAAAGCATTGTATAACATTAGGTTGCGTTAAACAAAATTGCCTTACTGCGAATTAAATAAAATTAGTGTAGTTTGTCATATTTGTATTGTTCAGTGTCCTTTTTGTAGGTAACAATTATTTTTTATTATATGATAGTAAAAAAACATTATTGCATAATAGCTTGCTTTCTGTAGCTGACACAATGGCTCCCTAACCGGACTCTGATATTGTTTGGGACGATGGCCGTCAGTCGTTACGCACCGGCGTAACGACTGTGTGACGGATTGGTCTCAGTGACGGATTGGTCCCAGTGACGGATTGGTCTCAGTGACGGCGGAGCACTTCGCCCCCTTTATAGGGTGGATGGCCGGTATCTGGTTCCATGTTGCTCCAAAGATTTGCTTCTTCGAACCAACAAGAACGCAACTTGGCTGGGTGGTGCTTAGTTGACGTTAAGCATGTCCGCTGCTGGTAAATCAAAGTAATTAACTTTTTGAATAATGTGTGTTGTTGCATTCATACTTGTGTAATATGAGGAAAAACGAAGAAAAAAATATAGGTTGGTGTGCATTTTTTAGCTGTGGAAGCATTATGTGGACTGACCCATGTTCCATTTGGTAACCCAGAAAACATAGGGAATAGCCCTAGTTTTGAAGAATAGTCATGAAAAATTAGCATTTAACTTTTTGTTATATTCTAACTGTTTGCAGATAATGACAATGTCTATCACAATTTATCAAATTGGATTGATGTTGCTGTGAAAAATTCTCAGCTAGAAGGCTTAAAAGAAATCCATATCTCTTAACCTATAGGAAAGAGAGATGACCCAACAAGAAAAACAGGCAAAATGGCCGCCAAAGACAAAAATCACTAGCGACTATGCAACTATACTTTTTTCATAGAATCACAGGTGAGCTGATTACTAAATAGGCAATACAGTTGGTGGTCAATACCATATACGAAAATGTTCCCCAAACCTTGCTGAATGTGAGTATGACAATGTGAGTTTGAACAAACAATGTAAACTGGAGAATACAATTACAGAAACAAAGCTTCTCGGCACTGCCAGCAGAAATCAATAAAGAATAAACACACACTCTTGAAAGATGGTCCTAAAAATTGCATGAAATCACTGCTACAACATAGACTATATCGGAAAGTATTTTTAAAAGATTTTATATCATTTACTATATCAAAATAATTGTCCAAGTCAATGATAATTCGTGTCAGCCAATATGAAGGACAGTCCAGAGCTGTGTAGAGCTATCCAAGACAGACCTGTGTGTCACACTCCTGTCACCAACCTGTGTTAGTTTGAAAAGCTGATACATCTAATCCAGGTTGTGCAGTCAGTAAGGGAAATGCCCTGGATTCTTTTTATTCAATCCCCAACTGCCTATTGTGGTCCATTCATTCACAACCTGTTGTGATTGTGCCTGGTTTTGAAAGAAGCTGCATAATTAATTGCCAATTGACACATATCTGCAATTTGATCCACATGTCGGGTACACAAAATTCCTAGACTAAGACAACTGAAGAAGGGGAAAATATATTTAAAAATACTTCCCAAATCATTTTTCATATCTAACATAGTCTTCATTTTTCATATCTAACTGTTGGCTGACCTATATCTGTTCTCTTATGAATATGACTATATGCAGGCGCTTTCAAAAACCGATCCATTCAAAGCCCGTTCCTTCTCATTCACCAAACGCTATATAGACAATCTTCTCGCTGTAGATAATAGCTATATAAATGACGCTATGAAGGATATATATCCACCTTCACTGGATTTGAAGGAAACTACAGACAGCCCTACAGACACATCATATTTAGATCTATATCTCTATAAAGATGAAGCGGGCATTCTCTCTCGTCGACTTTATGACAAAAGAGATGATTTCAATTTCGACATCGTAAACTATCCCTTTCTGGACAGTAATATTCCAGTGGGGCCTGCATATGGCGTATACATATCTCGGTAGCATTTGCTAGATCCTGTGTTAAATGTGACGATTTTAATCAAAGCCACAAAACATTGTTGCAGAAACTTATAAAACAGGGCTATTCCACCAAGCGCCTCCACTCAAAGTTTCTCAAATTTGGCGATACATATCGCATGCTGATAGCAAAATACGAACGTAGCATGCAAGATCTATGGCGCTACGTTTCGTAAGTTGTGTCTAATTCCGCTTAACCCGGGGCTAGGGCCGTATGAACCCATGTACTTCAAGATCCTCATGGTACTCATATGAACAGTCACAATCAAAGCGTGACTGAGATACATCATTCTTTAGATGACGACTTCACAACGAATATTATGGATTAAGAATACTGATCAGCGATACGGATTTGATATTTTTGGAACATCATGAAGTCTTGCCGGCATCATTGAAAACTGTTGACCGCTTCTCTCTTGCAGGATACAAGCCTATGGTTATGTATACTATGATTGTCTTTTTGAATTTGGTGCTAATACTGTTATATGGATATGGAATAGGTCTTAGGATTATGGACGCGGATATTCTCTAATGGACGACGGCTGAATTATGATTGACGGACTAGACGCTTGTAATTTGTTGTAAAACATACTATACAGAATTTTCTCAACTGCTTTTCAATATTGTGTGTTTAATATTGATGTACTTCTGCTGACAGTTTCAAGAACCATTGTTTTTGTAATTATATTCTCCAATTTACATTGTAGGTTCAAAGAGGTGTCATATTCACATTCAGCAAGGTTTGGGGAACATTTTGGTGTATGATATTGGCCACCAACTGTATTGCCTATTTATTAATCAGATCACTTGTGATTCTATGAAAAAAGGTATAGTTGCATATGTCACCCCCTTAAGTCCAACTCAATCACTCATTCAGTGTATGGGTACTGGTAAGATGGTTTGTGAACCCTGGATGGACGAATCCATGGTCATCACTAAGAGGTGGGAATGTTACATTTTGTTCACCGGCAGCCACCCGATATATCCCGAAAGCCGACATTTACAGACAAATGAGCAGTCATATCAATTGAGAATGAGCAATAAACTTGGTATATCCATCAAAACTGTCGACAACAGCTTAAATTTCAGCTATGTGACGGGAAAAATTCAAATTTACACTTGAATTTCTACACTTTGGGTTTAGGGGCCGTATGAACCCATGTACTTCAAGATCCTCATGGTACTCATATGAACAGTCACAATCAAAGCGTGACTGAGATACATCATTCTTTAGATGACGACTTTACAACGAATATTATAGGTTAAGAATACTGATTAGCGATACGGATTTGATATTTTTGGAACATCATGATGTCTTGCCGGCATCATTGAAAACTGTTGACCGCTTCTCTCTTGCAGGAAACAAGCCTATGTTTACGTACACTATGATTGTCTTTTTGAATTTGGTGCTAATACTGTTATATGGAATAGGTCTTTGGATTATGGACGCGGATATTCTCTAATGGACGACGGCTGAATTATGAATGACGGACCAGACGCTTGTAATTTGAGGTGTTTTTTGTCCCCCGCCGCAACGCGGCCGGGGACTTTAAAATGGTTCTTGCTTCTTTGTGTCCGTGGATGTCCGTCCATGTCTGTTCGAAGCGATAACTTCCTAACGCTTTGTTGGATTCTTTCGAAATTCGGAATATGCATTCCTTGCGGCAAGACGCCAGTCCGTATTGCATTTCAGCAACATCTGCCTGAAGGTGGCGCCACTAGTTCTTGCTTCTTTGCGTATGTGGATGTCCGTGTACGTCCGTGCATGTCTGTTCGAAGCGATAACTTTCTAACGCTTAGTTGGATTCTTCCGAAATTCGGCATACGCATTCCTTGCGACAAGACACCAGTCCGTATTGCATTTCAGCAACATCTGCTTGAAGGTGGCGCCACTAGTTCTTGCTTCTTCGTATCCGTGAATGTCCGTGTACGTCTGTTCGAAGTGATAACTTCCTAATGCTTTGTTGGATTCTTCCGAAATTCGGAATATGCATACCTTGCGACAAGATGCCAGTTTGTATTACATCTCAGCAACATCTGCCTGAAGGTGGCGCCACTGGTTCTTACTTCTTTGTGTCCGTGGATGTTCGTGTACGTCCGTGCATGTCTGTTCGAAGCGATAACTTTCTAACGCTTTGTTGATTCTTCCGAAATTCAGCATTCGCATTCCTTGCGACAAGAGGCCAGTCCGTATTGCATTTCAGCAACATCTGCCTGAAGGTGGCGCCACTAGTTCTTGCTTCTTGCATCCGTGGATGTCCGTGTACGTCCGTGCATGTCTGTTCGAAGTGATAACTTCCTAAAGTTTTGTTGGATTCTTCCAAAATTAGAATACGCATTCCTTGTGACAAGACGCCAGTCCGTATTACATTTCAGCAACATCTGGCTGAAGGTAGCGCCACTGGTTCTTGCTTCTTTGAGTCCGTGGATGTTCGTGTACGTCCGTGCATGTCTGTTCGAAGCGATAACTTCCTAACGCTCTGTTGGATTCTTCCGAAATTCAGCATTCGCATTCCTTGCGACAAGAGGCCAGTCCGTATTGCATTTCAGCAACATCGGCCTGAAGGTGGCGCCACTGGGTCAAAATATATTTTTTTTCCGTGTACATCTGTTCGAAGCGATAACTTCCTAATGCTGTGTTGGATTATTCCGAAATTCGGAATACGCATTCCTTGCAACAGGATGCCAGTCCGTATTGCATTTCAGCAACATCTGCCTGAAGATGGCACCACTGAGTTTCTCTTCTTCTTGTCCGTTCCAGTCAAAATGGGCCTTCAATTTTGCTATATGAACTCATTCTATTCCACATCATATGATTTACCCTAAAGCTTTTGCATGAACCATATTTTATTTCAGAAGTATAATGTGAAATAACTGGCGGGGAAATCCCCGCAGTACTGAATCCCTGATTTTTGAATTTCGTGTCATCTTAAACGAAGGACAACATTTCCTTCAATTTTGCTAACAAATAATTGTATTGCACATCATATGATTTACCCTGAAGCTTCTGCACGAATCATTTGTGTCCACACATGTATATTACTATATTAATTACAACTGTGTTCCTAATGTTTGGGTGCACACTGTGCATATGATCAATTTCCTGAATTGAACTGAATTCAACCTTGCCGGTCTTCAGACTGACAGATGATGGCATGCAGTTGTCAGTGCAGTTGTTCATGTACAGGGAGCTTTCTATGAATGAGTTGCAACCCCAAAAGGCTTAAAATTTATCAGGCACAGACCCATGTTTTTACCCCTCGGCCAATTTTGGCCATGGGGTATTGTCATCATCTTGTACGTCCGTCTGTCCGTACGTCCGTTCGTGAGCGAGATAGCCGGAAAACTGTTCCGCTGATGAATTCCAAATTTGGTATGCTTATTTACCTAGTCAAGGACCAGAAGCCTATAGAATTGGGACCTGATTGGGTGGGAACCTTAGCAGCCATCTTTAATTTCATGCAAAATGGATAATGATCCATATCTCGGAAATAACTTTGTAATTCAGCATCGCAGAAAACCATCGATTGCGTTTTCATGGTAAAAGGGTTAGGAAAGAACTAAAAATACACTTCAATGCAGAGTGATTTTGATTGACGCCAGAAATCGCTCAGAACGCTTCTTCGGCGATCTAGACCCCAGGAGCATCTGGGGCCTGGGCGGCCCCTGGATCCTCACCTAAAGTGCAATGATAGTGGCCGTACCACTTTGAATTTGCTTCCGACGCCCCCTGTATTAACAGACAGTGTCAACGTACTGTTCCAGCTGTCTCCCGTTCAGTGATTGGTCATTCGACCCCGCCATTTTAAACTAATACGAGCATTTTCATTGGATCACTATTAGATAAGACCCACCCCAATCTTCATACACAACCACGCGACTGTCTCAGTTGACTGATGACATAGCGCGGCCTCGTTTTTGATTTCAAAATCTGCCGTCTAACAGGGAAAATGCTGTTGTTGCTGCATCAGCCGATCATTGGCCCCCTGTAGAAGATACTATAGGCTAATACATGTAGGCTACCATGCCATGAGATGATGCTTGGGATTGCATTTCGCTCACTTGCACCTACAGGTGGCGACAACTGGTGGCAAATTTAAAATTTGGTTTCCGGGCAACAGGTTGATGCCTTCAGCTTCTCGTCAAATTTGGTTTGCAGATAATGCCTTGAGATGTCACTTGGGGATGCTTCTCGGCGCTTCACTGCATGGAAACTATATCACAGAAGCAATCAACTTTCAGTCAATCGTTCTGAGTTGATCTTAAAACTTGGGAAGGCAGAAAGACCCTTCCACATCCAACGCCTATGAAGCAGCAGTTGCCTCCCTCATGTATATCCCCCGAGACCAACAATGCTAAAAAATATTGCTGCCATTTCGGCGGGGGACCTAGCATCCTCTGGCTGCTTGTTGTCTTTAAAATGGTTCTTGCTCCTTTGTGTCCGTGGATGTCCGTGGATGTCCGTCCATGCATGTTCGAAGCGATAACTTCCTAATGCTTCGTTGGATTGTTCCGAAATTCGGCATATGCATTCCTTGTGACAAGACGCCATTCGGTGTTGCATTTCAGCAACATCTGCCTGAATGTGGCGCCACTGGGTTCCTTCTTTGTTTCTGTGGATGTCCGTGTACATCCGTGCATGTGTTTTCGAAGCGATAACTCCCTAATTCTTCGTCGGATTGTTCTGAAATTCGGCATATGCATTCCTTGTGACAAGACGCCATTCGGTGTTACATTTCGACAACATCTGCCTGAAGGTGGCGCCACTGGGTTGCTTCTTTGTGTCTGTGGATGTCCGTGTATGTCCGTGCATGTGTGTTCGAGGCGATGCTTCATTCAAGCTTAAGGTGTGTATACTTTGAATTTTAACACAGACTCACTGTTCTAATGTGCATGTTTCACCAAAATCGAGAAAATTAAATGTGTTGAAACTCAAAGTATACACACCTTAAGCTTGAATGAAGCATTGGAAAGTGCATACAAAGTTTGAAATATATGTATTAAGGCAGTGTGACGTCACTGGACCTAGATATGATTGCAACAGACCATCATAGAATACCATGCTTTATTTGCAGTTTACTCTGAGTAATAAAATTGTAGAAGATCACAATAAATATTTTCTCAGGCTGTTTGCGATGGTCTTCCATTTGATGGAAACTTTACTTGAGGGTTTACGATTTCTTTAAATAATTTCTTACACTTACATTAGAATGACTTGTTTCCATAAAGTGAAATTATATAATCCAGTAGCATGATCAGTTGAAGTCAGGTGGAGTCAGTGAACAACAATCTGATTCTACTTGGTGTTCTCAGCGTCACATTTAGTAATAATATTTCACCTATAATAATTTCAAATAAAGACATTGCTATTCCTAAGATACATATTCAAATTAATTGTCATCACACAGTTCCCTCAATTAGGCCACTGTTAGTTGATTGTTTGTTTCTCATGACTTTGTTCGTAAACAGTTAATAACTCATGCTACTGGATTATATAATTTCACTTTGTCATATTTATTCACCTAAAAGACCATTTTGAACTAGCGATACCTGACATATTTTCATGTTTACCAAATTATACATTATTCTAAACATATTATGAAGCTGCGCATCTGAAAACCCATCCAATCAGATAAAACAGTTTTGTCATTCACATTCACTCAACCTTTCGGAGTTGATCTTAAAACTTGGGCAGGCAAAATCATCATTTTCCATCTAGCGCCTATGAAGAAGTAGGTCCCTCCCTCATGTATATCACCTGAGACCAACAATACTTAAAGATATTGCTGCCATTTCGGCGGGGGACCTAGCATCCTCTGGCTGCTTGTTTCTTTTAACATGCAATTGTGACAATTATCTCTATTTCCATAAATGGCATGGTGAACAGCCAATATAAGCAATTAAATTCAATGTTCACCTTGTCAATATTTTTATAAGAAACATGGTCAAAAGATATGATTTTTTCGATATTCACTTTTTCGAAGTAGTACTTCAATAAAATACTTATTATTCCCTTAAAAACATTCCTCTCAAAGATAAAATTTCAAACCACGTGATCGCCATGGAAATAACCGACAGGAACAAAATGAAAGATTATATCGTGAATAAATAACAGCGTTAACGACTCGAAACCACCTGTTGGAGCATTTTAGTTATTCTATTAGTTGATGCTTGAGTAAGTCACGAATTCAGCCAGGCATGTTGTATAAACAAGTAATTGCATAATGCAATTTAACCTGAGCATACATAATCGATTCTTCCTGCCTTCAAATGACCCGTTGATTGGTTAATTACCGGTGATCAAATTTCCTGACATTTTATTGAAGTCCTCGTATCTCGTATATTCAGGTTTTACTTTAACCACCGCTAGCCTCACACGGCTGAACCGGCACAGGTTCGAGCCCAGCTGATCCATGTGTGAAAGATTGTCAGTTACTTGCCGGAAGGCGGTGGTTCTCTCCAGGTACTCCGGCTTCCTCCATCAACCAAACTGACTGTCACCATATGAGTGAAACAAACTTGAGTGTGACATTAAGCCAAATTCCCTGCCTCCCTCCTTTATCTTAACCAGTCCATGGTCAGTTTTAATACAGTGCAATATGCACCTTTGGATATAAAGTAGCTTTTCTCTCATGTAAAACAACCACAGTGCTGTTTGGAATTGTGACATTATACACAGTTCGGAAACATTGCACGGCTTAGTGCAACTGTTGTTGGTATATTTGTTGTCTTGATTTTTTTTCTTATGATTTGGAGGCTACTGATTTATACAGAGTGAAATACAGGAAGCCATGTGAACGTTGCCACTCAGGTCAAACACTTAAATCAAGCAGTTTGTATTTATTCTTTTTTCTAGTTCGAAATAGCCAGTTGCATTCACTTTGTACATTTCTCTGTAGTACTCTGTTATAGGGGCTTAGGCCTGCCTCTGGCGCAAGCGACACACCTACATTTTCTCATGTCAGAGTTTGTTACATTCTAAAAGTATTAGGAGATATACAATCTGATACCATGAGAATGCACCACTATTGCTCGAAATAAATATGTGTTTTGTGATTTTTCTGGGGTTGAATGTGTTGTTTTAATTTGGTCACTTATTACATTACTCGATTACATCTCTAACCAATCATATCGACCCTCTACTTGCGAACAATATATCCGGTAAATATGGCTGACGCTATAAATATAGTTTCTATAAACTGTCAAGGGTGTGCTGACGCTGACATTTTCCATTACTTGAGGAAGAAAATATATAACATACATATAATTTGCTTACAACATATCCACACTGACAAATATAGTGAAAAATTGTATTTCACATATGCGATCTTTACCGAATGAAGAACGCCACGGAGAAACGGCACTTTCTCCGATTTAATTGGTCAGAATAGACGATCGCTGTGGCTAAGGAAAATACAAATGTATTTTTCCCAACTAATATATGCTTTCCTGTCTGATTTGTTATTTTACCCAATGACAACACATTTGAGTGTCTGGTGTTTTCTCGCTGCTATTGTTGTTTGCCGCAAAGTTGACTAAACATATTCGAGGACACCGTACAGATAAGGGAAACAACACATGGTTGTTCATTGTTCCTACCATTAGAGCTTGCTATAATCTCTACTCGATATCAGCTGATTTGATACCGCAAATCAGTTGAGAACGACCAGTAAAATTTATAAGTTGTATTCTCTATTTCATGATATTTAACAAATACAACTCCTGTTGATAACATCAGTTTCATTGTATAGTTAGGCACTGTGAAATGTGTATCACCACATGCGCAGCAGAAGTCATTTTTTCTTCGCTAAGGAGAAAACAGATGTTGATTGATGTTACAATCGTACCAGATTTCTGGTACAACATTTTGTAAGCATCTTACAGCCTCTCCCCAGCAGATGTTCACAAAGCGTCGTCATTCAGTTGATGGCCTTGCTCATTACTATATACTTTCAACAAAATAACTGCCTCGTTTTTCTGTAGAACAATCATAATACAAAGGTCACACTTGAAACAGCAGTACTTCAGCAATCACAATCATTTGGAAAACTGTAACATCGCTATTTTCTTCACCTGATTCGAAACAACCTTGCCCAATTTCGAATGTCCGTGATGATAGTTTCCAAGACATTAAAGTTTATCATGACAAAACTGGACAAATTCATTAATGGATTAGATGTTATTAACAATAGTGGCGATTGAGTCCTGTGGGTCACAGGTTCAGGTTCAGGGAGCGCGGGAGTGATGTCATCACCGGCAAGTCATATCATAACCGGAAATGACATCACCAGAAGTGACGTCACACAGGAGCATGAGCAGGATCATGGTTAGGAAGAAAAGATCAGGGTACAGGTTCAGGAGTAATATGGAGTAAGGACCAAATTTATGAGTAATGGTTAATATATAGTGTAAGATTCAACATATGGAGTAAGGGTCAAAATACAGAGTAAGAGAGGATGGTTTGTGAACCCTGGCTGGGCGAAAACCAATGAGCAAATTGAGGGGTTTCGTTAATATTTCGTTTACCGGAAGTCAAGCGATATATCCCATAAAATCGACATTTATAGATAAATGAGCATTTACCATCAACTTTTGTGACAGGTAACGGGACCCCTTAAAATAGAATTTTCTCTCAAAGATAAAATACAAACTACATAATTGTCATGGAACTAGCCGATAGGAAAAGAATGAAAGGTTATATGGTGAATAAATAACAGCGTTAACGACTGAAAAACCCCTCCTGGAGCGTTATTCGTTTAGTTGATGTTTAATTAAGTCAAATATCCAGCAAGGCACGTTATATATGTATAAACAAGTAATTGTATCATGTAATATAACCTGAGCATACATAAATCGATTCTTCCTGCCTTTAAATTGCCCGTTGATTGGTTGATTATCGGATATCAAATTTCCTGATATTTTATCGAAGTCCTCGTATCTCGTATATTAAGTACCAAATAGTTAATGGTCAGTTTTAATACAGTCACTGCGTACAACATTCACATTTGAATATAAAATAACTTTTCTCTCAAGCAAGAAAAAAAACAAGACAACCAATATACTAACAACATTTGTATTAAGCCTTACAATATTCGTGAACTGTGTATATTGTCACAATTCCAAACAGCACTGTGGTTATTGCACCAAAATACACAGTTCACGAATATTGTACGGCTTAGTGCAAATGTTGTTGGTATATTTATTGTTTTGTTTTCTTCTTACGATTTGAGGGCTATTGGTTTATATACAGTAAATACAGGGGATCAATGCGAACGTTGCCACTCAGTTCAAACACTTAAACCAATCAGTTCGTATTTATTTATTTTTTCTATGTCGAAATACTCAGTTGCATTCTCTATGTACGTTTCTCGGTAGCACTCCGTTATAATGGCTAAGGTCTGGCTCTGGTTCAAGCGACACACCTGTTGCTCGAAATATATATCTTTTGTGATTATGATTACATCTTAACCCAAGAATTGAAAGCATTTATAATCACGCCATCTGAATATTCTTAATCCTAGTTACTCTCCCTAATATAATCCTACCCATTGATATCGACAGAGGGCAAATAATTCTAAGACAATCAGATTATCGAGTCTATAGTTCATACCAATCATACAGACCCTCTACTTGCAAAAAATATATTCGATAAATATGGCTGACGCTATATATATAGTTTCTATGAACTGTCATGGATTGACTGACGCTGACATTTTCCATTGCTCGAGGAAGAAAATATATAACATCCATATAACTTGCTTGCAACATATCCGTACTGACAAATATAGCGAAAAGAATGCATACTGAATGAAGAACGCCTCGGAGAAACGGCAATTTCTCCGATTTAATTGGTCAGAATAGACGATCGCCACGACCAAAGAACATACAAAAATAATTTTCCCAAATAAAAATGCTCTTCTGTCATATATGTTTTTTTATCCAATGCCAATACATTTGAGAGTCTGATGCTTACTCGCTGCTATTGTTGTTTGCCGCCATGTTGACGAAATATATTCGCGGACATCGTACAGGTGAAGGAAACAACAACAGCACATGGTTTTTCGGTGTTCCTACGATAAGAGTCTGCTATACTCGCCATCGAGTATATCAACGATATTTACAAAATGCCACCGCAAATCAGTTGAGAATGAGCATTAAAACTGACAAGGTATATTCTCCATTTCATGATCTTTAACAAATACAACTCTTGTTGACAACATCAGTTTTATTGTATTGTTAGGCGGTGCCAAATGTGTATCACCACTTGCGCAGCAGAAGTCATTTTTTCTTCGCTAAGGAGAAAACAGATGCTGATTGATGTTACAATCGTAGCATATTTCTGATACATTTTGTAAACATCTTACAGCCTCTCCCCAGCAGATGTTCACACCCCCTTTTCATTTAGTTGATGACCTTGCCGAGTACTTGCCTTTCAACAAAATAACTGCCTCGTTTTTCGAATAAAGGTCTTCGTATTTTTCTGTGGAACTTGATTTCTTTTCAATTGAACAATCATAATACAAAGGTCACACTTGAAACAGCAGTACCTCAACAATCACAATCATTTGGAAAACGGTAACACCGGTATTTTCTTCACCTACTTCGAGACAACCTTGTCAGTTTCGAATCAACGTAATGATAGTTTCCAAGAAATGAAAGTTTTTCCTAACAGAACTGGACAAATCAATTAATGGATTAGAGGTTGTAAACAGTAGTGGAAGTTGAGTCCAGGTTCAGGTTCAGGGAGGGAGGGAGTGACATCATCAGCGGAAGCGACATCATTACCGGGAATGACATCATCACCGGAAGTGAAATCATTACCAGAAGTGACGTTATCACGGAAAGTGACGTAACACAAGAGTATAAACATTCATACCACTGCAAATATATATTACAGCCTTGTGCATGTTACACGGATGTTCTTGAGAGGATACCACTGGGCACTGGCTCGTAGTATATACAGACTCGCCCATCACTGATAGCAATCCATATTGGCATCCATATTAAAACTTCTCGCTGGCACAGTATCACGCCGAAACTTCGAGCAGCGCATGTCAGCTACAGGACTTCCGTTGCCATGGATCTCGACTTGAGATGAAAAGCCAGGAGATTATACGAGATCCTACGAGGGTAAAATCAAGGGAATATTTAGTTCAATTAAAAATATATTATCTCCTGATAATGGAGAAATACAACGAGGACTATGTGAACGGAACACATCCTATGGTATGTGGTGTGTTTCACGTGCGAGGGATCACGGTTTACAGCTAAGAGCTGTAAAATCCCTACACTATTAATGAGCGAGGTCATATGACGGAATCGGCTGAGCGGTCGAGAATGTGAAGGATAAGTATAACGATTTTGATTTTAAAAAATATAGCGCGTATGCGCGACTTAGCTATAATACAGATCGACTTCGAAATAACTTATCCAACATATATACACACACGTATATATCTTACTAGATTTCCCCATTTAGATGTGTTTTAGCTTATAACAAAATCATTTTATTTCCATTACAAGATTAAGTCACAGTCTATGAATATATTTGTTCCAACTCGCGTGATTCAGTAGATTATAAAAGACACTTTAGCATGTGCAACTCTATTATTATAACTAGTCTTTTTCCTATGGTATTTAGTCATTTAGCGATTTCACCATGTTTAGTCACTCTAGAGTTTGACCGATAGAGCAAAATACATACCATATCCATTTCGCTCTATAGAGATAAAAATCTACATATCCACATCAATATAAAATCTACATCTACATATCTACATTTGAATAATATGCGCATCTGTATATTCGCATTTTAATAATATCCACTTTTAAATAATATTCAAGTCCATATATCCACACCTATATAATATCCACATCTATATATCCACATCTTTATAATATATGTATGGTGATCATGTTCATAGTTCTCACAATAAAACGACAAAGGCCATGCAGTGGGTCTGTCAAATCCGCTCAGGTGGGTCACAAGCCCTTAAAGTATACGTCTGTGGTATTTTGTCTGTACAAAACACAGCTTTTTGTGCTGACTTAAAGACGTTATTTTTTGGCTTTCAACTTAACATCTGAATGGCGTTTTTTTCAATGTAATTTCCACTTCTGCTTTCACCTGAGCGATCATTTCTTCACCGTAATAATCTTATGAAATGTTCAATGAGGTTTTTTTTCTCGTAATTTGGGACCCTGAAACCTTAACCCTAGGATAATGCATGGCCATTCCAACGGAGATTCCCTGGGTGTGCTGCAAATGATAGTGTCATGCGAAAAAGATCTTCGATTCTCTGACATTTGCCTTGTTAATTGCGTATTAACTTTGAAAAGTATATTTCTTGGTTGTGGGGTCGACGAGAATAAATTTATTCCAGTTTAAGTGCATGTCATCATCGAAAATGAGCCTCCATTTTGCCGAGTAGAACAACCCCTCAACAAAATGTCGGTGCCCTAGTTTTTTTTCAAAATTTGACCCAGATTACTTTTCTGTGGAATTTTATGTGTTTTTAATTGAGCAAAATTGAATAAATGCGATGGCCACGCTTTCAACACTAATATCGCAGCAACCAGAACAACATGTAGAAAACTGAGGCATGCACCCCTGTTTTCTTTACCTAATTCAGAATAACCATGCCATTTCCATGATCAATAGTTTCACAGAAATATACGGTTCAACTTATAAAACTGGAGAAATCGACTAAGATAATAAAAGCGATAAACATATTAGGACCTATCAACTGATAATGATGACTCCTGCAGTGCTTGTGTGACACACGTGTTGATTACCAGCTTAGAGGGTCCTCTCAAGCAAGCGGGAATTTTGTCACCAATAACAAAAGTTTTAAAACTAACTTGAATCCAAGCAAACATGTATTCACCAGAATAAT